>PVJX010005348.1:0-67109 GCA_004027295.1 Dolichotis patagonum
TACTTTACATGCTTTAACTTTGTAATTTAAACAACTATTTCCAAGAAGTCAGTATGTAATTAGTCAAGTAATAATTTCTTAGGTTTTATTGTTGTACTTTTCCTTTTTTCCTTGGAATACTGTATGGTTGCTACCCTTTATTCTGTTTTATTTTGTTTTGTTTTTTCCTCTTTAAATAAAATTATTAAAAAAAAAAAAAGAAAATTAAAAAAAATAAAAATAAAAATAAAAGCATACAGGTAGGGCTGGGGATTTAGCTCAGTGGCGCAGAGCCTGTCTGACAAGCATGAGGTCCTGAGTTCGATTCCAGGTACCCCCCAAAACTACATGTTTACATATATACATACATACATAAGACATATTTATGTTTATTTGCATGCTTTATGCTTATGACTAAGTATAGTATGTTTTTCTCATGCCTGGCAGTGAGAACAAAGCCAAATAGAAACCAGCGCCTACCACAATCACAGTCCTCACCTCGATGCTCTGGAGCTGCACAGCTATGCGCTCCTTCTCTTTGATGGATCTGTGCTGTGTCTCTGTCAGCTGCTGGGATAGGGACACGTTCTCAAGCTTCAGGTGCTCCAAAAGACCAGCCTGGGTCATCTGTCCAACCTTCAAAGAAAGACATGGGGGTAGAAAGCTGCTCAACTTCAGGCACAAAGGGCAGAACAGCCTGTCCCAAGTTAACACAGTAAGATTCTCTGCCTACCAACAGTGATTAGCTCCCCCTCCTGATGGCCCCTGAAGCTGGGGCTGCCACCACCCCAGGACTCACTCACAGGCTGCCCCATCTTCAGTCTGGGGCCAGATGGGTCCTGCATGCCTCAGAGACAAGGCAACCACTCTGTGGTCTGGGCCAGATCCACACACAAGCTCCCATCAACTGTGGACTTCTGAGCCCCAGGTGAGGAGCTTCAAACAGACAAGTGCAGCCACACCTACACAGGGCCCACAGTCCCGGCCTGTCTCATCCTCATGAAAAGAAGCCTGGAGCCAGGACCCTAAGGGGTGAGGGGCATTAGGGAGAAGCAAAGGCTGACAGGCCTGTGGCTGGACTGTCCCCACCTGAACTGTTGTCCCAGCGGGTGTCTCTCGACTGACAGCATGTAAGGTGTGATGGGGGTGGTGGAGCTGTGGGCTGTAAAGAAGCCACTGGAGCAAGGAAGGGAAGGATTATAGTCTGCTCATGTGTTTCACTCCGTGAACAGCTACTGAGAACCAAGGGATAAGTTCAGGGACAAAGTGGCAAAAAAATTCTAATTACAAACAGTGAACCCAACTACCAAAAAAAGCAGAGAGGTTCTCAAAGTGCCACTTCCTTCAGTTCCTCCTCTACTTCTATCTCCTAAATTATACTTCTGACTTATTTATACAAAAGCTTGCTTAGTTCTTTAAATACTGCATCCAGATATAAATACATTGAAGGTTGTGGTAACATTAACTTACATAATGATTGATGCTCAAGTACATGTGAGTATAACTAGTATTTCTCTACATGGTCCTTTGGCTTAAAAAATATATTACAAATTTAAGAAAACTTCTGTTTTGCATCTGGGTAAACTCCAGATAAAAAAGGAATGATATGGAGATGATATTTTATATGCTTTATTTGAAAAATAAAGTTCCAATAAATCCATAATATTTTATCTGGGAGAACAAAAAGTCCACAGTTAAATTTTCCAAAGATTGACTAAAAGTACTCTTCAGCTTTCACTCTAAGCATTTCAGGCACTGAGTTTTAGAGCAAAGTGCATTCCAGGAAGCTCCTGTTCCTCTTATCTCCAAAGCATGCTGCCTGAGGCTACTAGCCTCACACTGACAGCTGACATGCACACACACTAGCATCACTCCACCCAGTGACACACAGAATGATGTTCCCATATAAGCAGAATCAAAAGCCGATGTGACCTACAATCAGTAATAAGACAAAGAAAATGTCCTGTATGGAAACTGGAAACAAGAGTTCACATAAGAATGACTTAGTACTATGTATTTCTGGGTTCAAGCAGCCACAGCAAGGTGCAGCTCTAGCCAGGGAGCACCTGCCACACTGACAGCTTGATGGAGATTGTCACAGGGGAGGGATGCAGGGCAGAGGCTAGGAAGGGGACTCCTGAGCAGGTGTGGATTTGGAAGAGTTATTCTTCAGAGAAGGGCTGGACCTGACGAGCAGAGCCAAAAGCCTGGGGCACCCCAGAGCAAACATTTCAGAATGAAAAACTCAGGTGGAAGCCAAGAGGCTGTGTCCAAAGGTTATGCAGAGGGAGGACTCTGCACAGGAGGAGTGGGGACCACACTTGTGGATAGCAAACTTTAATGGAAGTACTCTTTTAGTTTAGATGGAAGCATGGTTACTGAAGGAAGCCATAGGCCATACCTGGATGTGGGCCACCTCACCCTGCAGTCTGACCCGGGCTTCCTGGGCCAGGGCCAGCTGCTGTTGGTACCACTGCCGGGCATGCTGCAGAGAGGCAATTTCGGCCTGTGAAGCCTGTAGCTTACTGGTCAGCGTTGTGCGCTCCAGCTGCACTTGCTGGAGCTGGCTCTGCAGGGCCGCCATCTGCTGTCGGAGGTCGTGTACTAAAAGGGAGCAAGCACAGCCCGCTCAAGCCACCAGCACCCCAGAGAGTGTGCAGCTCTGTGGGGGCGTATGACTAAAAGTTAGCAGGCACATAGCAGGAACAGGTGATGTGGCTATCTCAATAGCTGTGTTCTACAAGGTCACTACTGCATGTGAATAGAGAACACTTCTCCTGAGGAGACACAGAGCTGGATTCTAGAGTCTTCCATCACATGTTCATCAAGCCACATATAACCTTTATTTACATGACTCTATTTAAAGACATCTTATTTACTGTTTTCTTTCCTCAGCATCAAGCTTATCGTCTGTAACTCTGAGTCAGCCATAGTAGTTGAGCAAAGTTCCCCTAACCAATATTTTTTCTCCACAAACAGCTCACAGCCCCCTTATACTGAGTACACCAGTGTTTTGGACCATTTAAGAAGCAAAAACACAGTGAAAAGGAACAAATTCACAAGTATGGCCCTGAGGCGACTATAAAGGATCTAGCTTACAGCCTGAGCTGAGGGAAAGACTTAAAGCAAAGACAAACAAGACTTAAAGCAGAGGCAAATGAGAGGGCAGTGTCGCCTTTTGCCCCTGCAGCCAGGTATGGGAGGACTGGTAACTCAGATTTTTGTCACTCTACACACATCCATGAAAGGCCATGGAGTGCTATAAGTACTGGCTTGAATGTTACAGATAAATTTAAGAAAGTAGGCAAATTTAGTTATGGAATCTCAAATACTGAGATGTGCCAACAAATTGCCATGGACTCCTTGGTGCTGGTCTTTGAACTGCCTGGCCATGTCTATTAGCCACAAACAAACTCAGTAATGGAGTCTTGGGCTGGCCACTCACTAACTCTTGCTGGTCTGCACATATGCTCAACTCTTAACGTTAGCAAGGGCAGGGTGGGAGGAGCATGAGGAGAGAGACGGGAAGGTATTGACAGCCCAAATCACAGAACAAAGAAAATCAGGTATTTTTATACTTAAATTATAACCCAAATTTTAAAATGCATTTATCATTCTGAAGGTATTTTTCAAAACTTTCATTTTATTTTATTGGGGTTTTTTTTAAGACAGAATCTTGCTATGTGCCCAGGTCTTAAACTCACAGAGATCCTCTTGTCTCCAATTCTTGAGTGATGGGATTAAAGGTATGGGACACTATCCCTAGTTCTAAAACTAACCCTCTCTCTCTCTTTCTCTATCTTTTCTGAGACAGGCTCCTGCTATGTAGTTTAAGCTGAACTACTATGTAGTCCAGACTGGCCTTGAACAAATGATTAGCCTCTGGCTTACGCTCCAGAGTACTAGGATTACAAGTTATGCACCACCCTGTCTACCAAAACTTTTAGATAAAAGTTGAATAGGACAGTTTTTCTGAAAGTCTTGGAATCCCATATCTGAAGAGATTCAGAGATCAGGGTGGTGAGACACAACGGCAAGAGAAGTGCCTCTGCCCCCAGCCACACATGGCAAAAGGTCAATGACTTGGCACAGGGCCATGGCACTGAGCCATGGGTCATGCCTGAGCAGCACACCCAAGCTTGGGTCAGTTCTGCTGACCAAGAAACACTGGTCCAGTGAGGTTTTGCAACCCCGAGGTACAAAACCATCTTGGTGTTTGGGAAATTTTTGAATTTTAATTTTCTTAAGCGACTGGCTCATAAAATGCTCAAACACTGAAAAATTAACAGCACTCTAAATAGTATCTTGTTGCTCAGTGAACTGTTTCTATTCTCTGCTATTAAAAACACAACCTCTGAAATAGTAGCTCAACATTCTCCTCTAAGTGACCAGCACTGCAACCCTGCCCACAGCACTGCCCACAGTCCCACACTGAGTCTCTGCACAGCTCTGGACCCAAATGACCATTCCCTCTGGCTCTGTTCTTTAGCTTTCCTTCTTTCTTCATCCTCTCTCCCCTCTGCTCAAACGTGCTCTAAGCAAAGACCAGAGTCTTCTTGTTCTCAGGACACATGAGACTGTTGGTAGGGATGCATGCAAAGGCTCTCAGTGCATAACCAGCCAACAATGATTCTGTTTTCTCTGGTTTATCAGAAGCCAGCCTGACTAAACCACTGAGCTTAATGCTGGCAGGAGGTCAATCAAGAGCCTAGGTGTTTTATTTCTGGGGGGGGGTGCTTTTTTGAGACAGGATCTTGCTATGTAGTTCAGGCCTGCCTTGAACACACTATGTAGCCCAGGCTGCCCTCCAACTTATGGTGATTCTCCTGCCTCAGCTGCCCAAATGCTGTGGCTATAGGCATGTACCACCACAGCAGGCTCTACGTGTTATTTTTAAATATTTTAAACAGAATGTGAAATAAGCAAGAATAAGTGCAGAATATGTAGGCAGTTCTACTCCCCCCAAAACACTGGACTTCTGAGGCAGAATGAGTGGAAATGATTACTCCTGATAGTCAAGGATCCAAAGCCAAATTCTGAGACGTAACTCATTTCCCTGGATGTTCACGCAGAAAAGTACAGAATCCCATTAGTTCAACCAAAGCTGTATTCACTACAGAAAGTGGACAGCTCATGTCAGTGATGAGCTAACGCCACCTGCAGGTGAGTGTACACTAGTGGGCCAGGTTCTAGGTGCAGTGGCAACAGCTCCAGCCCAGCCTCACCTGTGTTGTCCTTGCTGAGGATGCTTCTCTGCATGTCCTCAACTTTGGCCATCAACCTCTGGTACTGTTCCTCTGCCACCTGTAGGTCATTGTTTGAGGAAGCCAGGCTGGCATTCTTGGCTTCCAGCATGTTCTGCAGGTCAGTCATGGCCCGCTCCAAGTCCCAGCAGGACTGCTTGAGAGTGTCCACTTCGGAGCTGAGGGAGTCCTGTTTCTGCTGGCTACTTTGGCTGCGTTCCACCTGGGCCTGCAGCCTGGTGCGCAGCGCAGCCAGCTGGGCCTGCAACTCTGCCTTTTCCTGAAGTGCCTGGAAATACCAAGCCATCATACACTTTCAGAAAAACAAGTCATTTCCAACCAGTGTGTTAATAAGATTGCTAATACAAGGAGACAAATGTGAGTCACAGGAGGTATGACCAGATGTAGCTCAGACACTTGCAAAACTATCTCCAATGAAGAACCACATATTCATTTCAAAAACTGGACATATCAAACACTCTAGTATCACTTACCTGACTGGCCTCTAGTGATAAAGCCTCCAGCTGTCCTTCAAGTCTCATCTTTTCTTTAAGAACCTGCAACATTTCGTCCTGTGCTTCAGCAAGGGAGCTCTCCATGGACACACTGAGGATAAAGGCACAAGGTCAGGAGATGAGATCATACCAAGGGTCCGTCTTCTTACACTTACCTCTGTATCCCAAATCCTACAAGCCCTGCTGCTCTCCCTCATATTTTAAAAAATAAGTAGACTTTGGGAGTGAGCTGAGATCAGATAGGGTTGCCTCCCATAGCAGGCCCTTCCAGCAGTTGCTACTAGAGCAGGCTCTGGAAGCACAAGCCCCATGCACATCAGTGCAGATGCAGACAAAGTATAAACACTGGCAGACAGGATGTGCAACATCCCAAGCAGTTGCTTGGGTGATCCTACTTTTGAAGCACAGAGCTGTAAGTGAAATGCTTGTGTAAACACTATAGATGATGTTAAAAAAAGAGTGGTGTGGCTGGCAGTAGTCTGAGTGCAGAGCAGGAGGCTGAGCCACTGCCCACCTGCTGCAGACACTGTCTCTGCGGCTCCGCACTTCACCGTTGACCTCCTGTCCCTGGTCTTGGTGTTCAGCTGCCGCAGCCTGGAGGACATCTTTAATAGAAGGGAACTGGCCCAGAGCCTCCGTGGCAATCTCCTGGCCATTGACCAAGTAGGCAGCTCCCTGTGTGACCACGTTTCCCAGGACACAGTAGGTCCCACGGGTGGAGAGGCTGCTATGTGAGGAGCTGTCACTCTCATTCCCATCAGCCTCTGACACACTGTCCCCAGTCAGCGAGGCGTTCTCAAGACGGCCATCAGTCTCGGGAGATGGGCTGACCTCAGACACTACTGAGGTGCTGCCCCTGCTCTGCTTCAGGGAGCTCACAACAGAGTTGGCAGCTGGAGCAAGGCCACTGGAAACGCTTCCATCTTCAGTTCTATAATCAGCCAGAGACCGGATTTTGCTTGATTTGGAATTCTTTTTATCCTTGGCATGTGTCAGCAGCCCTAAGCTGCCCACCTTGGGCCCCCGAGGGACGCTGGTGCGCAGGAAGGAGTACTCTTTTGTCATAGCTACGGTACTGGCTCTTGGCAAGTTTTCTGGGTGCAACATGAGCTCTGGATCAAGAGTGCTAGAGAGTCTCATTTTTGTCAAAGGTTGGCTGGACTGAGAAGGAAACAAAAGTACAAAATATGTTAAAATTTGTAAGCAGCATTCTAAAATTGTCACCCAGAGAACCTGCACTAACTAACATCCTTTGAAGTAATGAACAGCGTTCTAGGAGCTCAATAAGCGCCCAGGCCCAATAACCTCAGGCTCTTGAGCTCCAGCAGGACCTTGTGGCCACCCTGACTGAAGTACATCTCTAACAAGTGGCTTTAATGCACTGTAACACAAGTCTCCGAGCAAGTCCCTTCCCATCACACTTCCTCCACAGAACCTCCCTGGCTCTTCTCCTATGTTTCCTCTTTCAGGTACGTTTTTTCAATTAAATAAATTACCTATAATTACTTTAAATCTCTAATCACTCAGGTATTAAGGATTGTTTACTTACCTAGAGTCTAAATTCTTTTTAAATCACTATTTTTTCTAGATGTACTATCACTTTTGTTGTTACTATATTATCTTCTCCCACTCATTTTATGATGATGGTAGGGTAACTACTTATTTTTCATATTTGATGTAATAAACTGACAATTTCCTAAACTCAAATTAGATCTAATAATTGTTTTGGTTTTATTTTAAAACAAAAAAATAAAAACGATAATACAAAATTTCAAAACAACAGAAAATTAACATTGGTTAATATATTGCATATTATCTTCAAAGCAGCTGCTCAGATTACAAGATATGACAAAATGCTCAATTTTTTTTTTCATACCAGGGATCAAACTCACGACCTCATGTTTGCCAGGCAAGTGTTTCAGCTGCTGAGCTAAATCCCCGGCCCACAAACCATTCTTTTTAATTCTTCAAATATAGTCAATTTATATTAGAATATTTTGTTTGCGATTTTTTTTTTTTTTTTTTTTTTTTGGTACCAGGGATTGAACTCATGACCTCGTGCTTGCCAGGCAGGTGCTTACAACGTTAAGCTAAATCCCTCACACAAACCATTCTTTTTGATGAGCTAATAGAGATTAGTAACATAATTATGTATTATATATGTATATAATCTTTTCCCTTCTTTTTTTTCTCCTTTCCCCAGCTCTAATGATTGTTTTCAGTTGATTCTCTAGGATTTTTCACGGCATTATCAGCACCTAGAAATAACTATAACGCCTCTCCTGTTTGCCCATATATCTTGGGCAGGAGATTTAGCTCAGTGGCATAAGTGCCTGCCTGGCAAGCATGAGGTCATGGGTTTGATCCCTGGCACACACACACACACACAAAAAAAAAAAAATTTCTGTATCTTACTTCTTGTGTCAGCTACAACTTGTAAAATGGCCTCGCTTGAGGTCAGGAGTATAGCAGAAACCCCTTTCCTTTTGTTAAGTCAGCACTAACTTTTGTTAGCAGAGAAATAATCTTTTACTGTACAAAAATCAATGTAATTCCTGTGCTGAGGCACACAGGAAAGGTTAAGAAACCTCACAAATGGCATGGGACACAGCTGGATATGGAACTGAGCAAGAACAGCTGGAAAAACAACAGGAAGGATGGGAACAGGTGAAGGAGAGACTGAACCATCCACACATAGACAAAGACTATTGAGTCAGGGAAAAACATTTTCAATATACACCAAGAAGGGATCGTTTCATGGGATATATGCACCTACACAGCCAAGAAAAAGACTGCATCCCACACATGGGCCATGGGGCTGTTGATTGAGGCCCCTTTATCCTGAGCTTCGGTGTGGCGGGGACAGAGAAGAGGATGAAAGACAAACTGAGAGAGTGACCTCTGAGACAGAGGCCATCTCCTGGGCTGTTCAATGCTGCCTCTGGCCTTCCCAGAGTGCCTGTAGGACAGGGACAGCTGGTGGTGGAAGTGTCCAGCCTCTTTCAACCTTCCTGACCTGGCCCTTGGGTGTGGGTGGCCGAGAAACATGTAATGAGCTAGTCACACAGAAATGCCCTCTTATTTAAAAGTATTAGACATCATTTTTAGTTTTTACTATTAGATATATGGCTTTTCAAGATTTGGAATTTTACATGGAACTACTGACACATTCATCAACAAATACAGGTGTATCCAGGTAGATGCAGGAACTACTATGCAGCTGAATCCTCATTACTGCCAAGTAAAAACTCCTGAGTTTCAGTTTTCTCTTCTCAAATGTCATCTCTTTTACCTGAAGGCTGTAATATCTGTATTGCATAAAGTCTGCAGGAAATTTAACACAATGCCTAGTGCTTAGTACTCACTAGCTCTTTGCGCTCACTGCCTGTGACTATTGCTGGCAGGCCACCTAGAAAGGTCCTCAAGCTCACCCCTGGCCAGGCATAAGGTCCAGTCCACTCAGCCTGGGACCTGCTCCTCCCTAGAGGAGCGAACCCTAACCTCCTGACTCAGGAGGCACACTTACTCGCTCTTGCTGGCGCTTCACACGGTACTGCTGGAGCTGCTCTTCCAGGCGTTTCCGGGCCTGGAGTCGGACCTGCTCCTCCTTCTCCAGGGGTAGTGAAGATGCTGTGGAGCCTGCAACGGGAAATGGTATCAAGAGGTTCATAAAGGAGCAGGGTGCAGAGAACAAACTAATATTGTATCTACTGCTTGGTTCTCTTCATTTAATTACCAGTACACTTTTATTCCTAAACCATGCACAACCATCTAGTCCCTGGGTGATTTCCAGATAGGGAGAAAACTGTGAGCCAGGGTCACAAACCAGAAAGAATATACCCTGAAGGAGACACAATGTTAAGTGCTGGGTCTCTGTTCATTCAGAAAATACACTGAGTGTGACAGGATTTTAACTGGTAAAATGGAAGGCAGGTAACAAGTACCTCTCAGCGACAAAGAAAACTGAATTTGAAGTAGATATTGGGGCTGTTTGCTTAGTGATCACAGGCATTACAGCACAAATGCAGAAGGCCAGGTCCCTTCCGCTCTCAGGGACCTGACTCTGCTCTGCCACAGAGGCCACACTCCTTGAGTGGAGCCCAGGATAAACATGGTCAGGCTGGTTGCACTCAGTGACAGCCATGGAAAAAGTCACTTCAGGATCAACAGTGACAACATGGATGTCTTATGCAGGTACATGTGAACATACAATTTGATCCAGAGCTTATCTTTCACTTCCTGTAGTGATGAGCCATGTTATAAGGTTTTGTAAAACTGACTTCTCAAACAAATGGTGGTATTCAGACTTTTTTTTGGTTCTAGGGATCGAACTCATGATGTTGCGCTTGCTGGGCAGGTGCTTATGCTACTGAGCTAAACCCACAGCCCTAGACGTTATTTAGCTAAGGAATGAAACCACTGTCCACTCTGTTCAGAGCAGAGACACAGCAGGAATCTGCCTGTGAGGGAGGGGGCTGGCGATGTTATTTTTCTCACAGGTGAGACTTCAACCCAGATGTCCTGCTCAAGGATAGGATAGAGGAATGACAACATTTGAGCTAAAAACAGCATTTAAATATTTAAAACCAATGAGCTGGGGGTATAGCTCAGTGGCAGAATACTTACCTACCCATGTGTGATGCCCTGGGTTTGACCCCCAGCACCACAAAAAGAAGAACAAAAAAGAAAGAAAAAAGAGGAGGAGGGAAAAAGGAAAAAGAAGGCACTTGTAAGCAAACACTTCAGACCAGACCTGATCCTAAGTATGGAAAGGGTTGAACAGTGATCACAATAGAATTGCAGCTGTAGAACCAGGAGGCTAGACTTTTCCAGGGCTGGATTTCTGAGCTTATTCCTTATGAACAGCAGCAGATGTTACCAAAGTGTATAAATGCAGTAACTCTGTATACGTAGCACCTTCCTGGACCTCAGTTCTAAGGAAGTAAGTGGTACTGCTTTAAGTATTCACTAAAACCTGGGAAATTACCAAGTTCACTAGGAATCTGTCACTGTTTGTTACCAATCTGTGCACTTTATCTCTGGAGAGAGCTCAGTACCTTTCACATAGCTGTGTGCAAATGGCTAGGCCATCACCATCGAAGTGGCAAATTTAGGGGCCACAGCCATCGAGCAGGTGCCACAAATCAGCAAAGTGGGCTGGGCTTGAAGTGACTCACACTAAAGCTTAATGACCAGTTAGCTGCCTGAACAGAGCTCTGGGCCAGGTGGTACTAGGAGCCAAATGTGTAGTGTCCTCATTCCTTGGAAGGTACAGCCCCCAGAATGAGGTGTATGTTCCTAGAGAAGCTGCTATGTGGCCACCTAGAGGCAGAACTCACAGATCTTACAAGCAGGAGTCCAGACTTTCATGACATCTCTTGACCTAAGAGTTGGCAACTCATTTTCAAAAATGTTTAAAAGGTGCTGGAGGTTTAGCTCAGCGGCATAAGCACCTGCCTGGCAAGCACAAGGTCATGAGTTCAATCCCCTGCACCAAAAAACAACAACAAAAAAAGTTTAAAAACACAAGGTAGCACTGACAAACTAATGTCTGTGAAGAAAAAGGCAATCCAAAAAGGAAAATGGGCAAAATGGGGAGGCAATTCACAGAAATAAACATATACAAGTGGCCAACAAATAAAATTATGCTCACATCTCCTATTTAACTAAAGTAAAAATGAAGCATCATAGCACAATCACCAACAGATTTGGTGGTACACACCTATAGTCCCACTTACTTGGGAGACTGAAGCAGAAGGGTGGTTTGAACTCACAAGTTTGAGGCCAGCCTGGGTATCACAGTAGTATTTTGTCTCAAAAGCAGGCAAAAACCAAAGAAACATAGTGTCTCCATCCTTGAAGGATGTAGACAAAGCGTCCTCAAAGGCCCTCACTACTGGCACAGCAATACAATCATACAGACTACACAAAACACACAGGTCCATAGAGAAGGAAGCCCAAGGGCTGAAGAATCCACACACCCAGATTCTAGATATGGATCATAAACCCAGCAGGCAGCAGCGGTTGCTGAGGGTTGGCACTACCCTACTGACCCACAGAAACTAAACTATACCAGGCAACAAGAAGCTACCTCTGTGCAGTTTAGTCAAGTGGGAAACATGCAATCACAGGAACAACACACTTCCATTTACCAAAACAATGACCAAAACCCTATATATGTTTACAGAAATCTGCAAAGAGCTTATACTAACATGGCTGACAGAAGCATGGGACTGAGGTTACAAAGGTAGACGGGTATAATTGGGGCAGATAAAACCATACTATTAAAAACAAGGCTCAAAAGGGCCAGGGATATAGCTTAGCAGTACAGCACCTGCTCAGCAAGCCCGAGGTCCTGAGTTTTGATTTCCAGTACCAAAACAAAACTCAAAAAACAAGGCTCAGGGCTACACATGGTAGCACATACCTATACTCTCAGCAGTCTGGGAGGCTGAGCCAGGAGGACTCCAAGTTTGAGACCAGCCTGGGGAATTAAGCAACTTAGCAAGATTCTATCTCAAAAAATATAAAAAAGGGCAGGGATATCGCTCAGTGTGAGACCCTTGAGTTCAAACTTCAGTACTGATCTGTCAACCCCCTACACACAGGTATGGGCAGGTAGCTCAATGATCTCTGGGTTTAATACCCAGGAGGAAACAAACACACTAAATCAATCTACAACCCAAGGCTCAGAAAAACGTCCGGAGGTTTCCAGAGCTCACAGGTTATGACTGTGGGGCTTGCTCATCTCTACAACAGCACAAAAATAAGGCCTAAAGTAAGTATTAAAAAATATCTTTAATTGCAAGCAGAATCATCTCAACAGCAACCCTGTGTGCTTGTTGGCCTCTTAATCAGGGACTGTGTGGCACAATGCCAGTACCAGACCACAGCAGAGGCCAACTCCCACATGCACCTTCAGTCTTCAAACAAAGCTGCTTCGTCGGATGTACCCACTTCCCCTTAGTGATAAGATGGCACAGGGAAGGCCCTGAGGGTCACTCTTAGGGGTGGGCGGTGGACAGAGACAGGAGGGTTGGGAAGAGTTGGTGGGAAGGATGCTTACACAGTTGCGTTTCTTGCATGGGAAGACTGAGTCTGAGAGACTGCAAAGCTTCTTTTCTAACACTGCCCTCAGCACTAGTTCCCTGGGACTTCCTTAGGTTGTCATGGAAACCAGCCACACCTGGAGAGGCATCAGCACCCAATGGGCTTGTGGTGGGATCGAGAAATAATGGTGAGTCGGGGAACTGCGGTGTGGACCCATTCCGGCAGAGTTGCCCCTGCCCGGGTGTGTCCAGGTGTTCTACTTCCTCAGGAGCTCTGTTTACCTCAACACTGGCACCTGCAGAGAGAAAGTCTATTGGATTATCAATGTTTTAATGCAAGTCATTTTCAGACATGTAGCTATATAGGCCAGAGAGAATCCAGACCCATGTACAGGAGCACGTCCCCACCTTACAAGTCTGTTCTGAATGGCAGGGAGATTTGAGCAAATCCATGCTTCACTGGGCTCCCACATCCTCACCTGTAAAGTGGCCTCATCCTCCAGAGGATAAATCATGTTTCCCTTCAGTTTAAATGAGAACACGAGGGTCAGTCTGATCCTCTTCACCAGCATCTTCCCCCTACAGCTACTCAAGCTGAAGTCTTTCCTATCTTCTTCACAATTAAAGCCTTTTCATTTTTGTTTTTGCTTTTTTGAGACAGGGTCTCACTTTGTAGTATAAATCTCACTATATAGTCTTGAACTCATTGGGTAGCTCAAGCTGGTTTCGAACTCAAAGTGATCTTTGGCATTACAGGCAAGTACCACCACACCCAACTAATTAAAGTTTTTTCTAGGGCTGGGGATTTAGCTCAGTGGCCTAAGCGTCTGCCTGGCAAGTATGAGGTCGTGAGTTCGATCCCTGGTACCAAAAAAAAAAAAAAAAAACCTAAAGTTTTTTCTATAAATTCATACTTTGGTTTTTAACTCCATTATAACTAAAGCAAGGAGCCATACTAGCCAGCAGTTTTTGGCACCCAACATAGGGTTGCGCTGGACTACAAAAATCCTACAAAAGGATTCTGATTTTCCAGATTCTGAAATTGATGGAGTGCTCATAATATTGGGCATTGGACAGACAGGACACTCAGATAAAGGATTCACAGAGACATTCAATTGTGTCCAGGTTCTCAGCCATTATCCTCACTTTGTGGTTACCTGTATTTCAGGACATGCAAAGTCCTATACAGCTAAAATCACCACAGACATAATCCTTTCAGGGGGACAAAACCAGCTTGCAGCCAGGATTCCTCCCACTAGAACCAAACTGTCATGGGCGGGGGATATAGCTCAGTGGCACAGTACCTGGTCGGCAAGTAGAACCAAACTGTCCCTCAAATCACAAGGATTCAACCTGAAACTAGGACTAAGATACTAATTCACTAGACCCTGACCCATCTCAGCTAATCCTATAAGCTAATTCCCTGCCTCTGCAGGTGAGCCAGGTTGATCCCTTGCATTGAATGTGCCCCCTCCAACTGCTCAAATTTGAGTCTTCTCTCTTACTTTCCAATTAAAACTTTCTCTGGAAGAAAAAACAAAGAAAGAAAAGAAAAACAGAAAGACAGATAGATGGTAAGGAATCTTATAAAAGTCTTTCTAAAAAATAGGAAAAGAGCTGGGTGTGACAATTCACATCTGTAATCACAGCACTTGGGACACTGAAGCAGAAGAATCACTGTGAGTTCGAGGCCAGCCTGGGCTACACAGTGAGTTCATGGCCAGCCTAAACTGTATAGTGAAACCCTGTCTCAAAACACAAACAAACAAAAAAAAAAAAAAAAAAAGGAAAGAAGCTGGGTATGATGAAATATGTTATAATCCCAGCACTCAGGAGGTTGAAGGAGGATCTTGATGACTACACAGAAAGATCCTGTCTAAGAAAGAGAAAGAGAAAGAGAAAGAGAAAGAGAAAGAGAAAGAGAAAGAGAGAGAGAGAGAGAGAGAAAGAGACAGAGAGAGAGAGAGAGAGAGAGAAAGAGAAAGAGAAAGAGAAAGAGAGAAAGAGAAAGAGAAAGAGAAAGAGAAAGAGAAAGAGAAAGAGAAAGAGAAAGAGAAAGAGAAAGAGAAAGAGAAAGAGAAAAAAGGAACAGGAAAAGACACAAAAGTGAGGTGGGATGGTATATGCCTTAATCCCAGCATTCAGGTGGGTAAGGCAGAAGGATCAAACTTTCTAGGTCACTTTGGGCTATACAGTGAGACGTTATCATAAACAAAACAAAACAAAAAACAAGGCAAAAAGTAAAAAAGCTAAAAAACAAAGCTGATAATCTTTCTAATAGGCATTGGTAAAAGCAGGGCTTATCAGAGCCTCAGCTTCCATCTTTATAGGCTGGTACCAAAGTCAATTCGAAGCATAAGCTTGTTACCCAAAGCAAGCCTCCTAAGTGAAGAGATAGACAATTGGATCAGTGTGACTGCAAAGCTGAATACAAAGCCCAGAATCCGCACGCACTCTGAATGAACAGAGAGTTCACTTCCTCTCCAAAGCACCTACCCATCACATCTTTGTGCTCAGAGGCAAACGCCAGCAGTACAGAATAAACAGGCAACTTACACTGGACTTCATCCGGCTGGTCAGGTGGTGCCAGTAGGCCCTGGGGAGTCAGCAGGGCCTTGGGGCAAGCTGAGGTGTCGCTGCTGGGTCTGTCCTCCAAGAGGCCATCATGCTCGGCTGATACACCATCCATGGTCAGGACGGCCCAAGCTGAGCAGACAATGAAGTACTACAAGTGACCCCAGGATGAGTGCAGTTTCTGCCATCAGCAACAGCCCAGAGCTCCCAGACAGGCCTTCACTCTGTGTTCCATTTTCAGGGCAAAATTTAAAGTCTCACACATAGCTTGCAGTCAAACCAACCAGTATCATGATATCTGATAGGAAGCAAAGAGAAAAACTACTATAAAACAAAATTAACATTTACTTCTCAATTTTCATTTACAAACTAACACAGATTTCTTCATTCAACAATCCCTGAATACTTTCAGTGTTTATGTTCTGAAGATAAAATGCTGCACTAGTCATACTTGGGCCTTTCATGAAGGTACTCAACATCTGTACTGGTGCTAAGCTAAAGAAAGTTCTGCCAGCATAGGTTACATGTAATTCTAAAGCCAGCCTGAACTAACAGCAAGACCCTGTCTCAATAAACAAACAAACACTCTTTCGACTCATCCTGCCGAGCTAGATTTAAGGAAATAAAATTTCACTCTAAATTTGGCAACTGGTTCAACTCCAAGGTGTACAGATGACATCAATTCACTTTCTTTTTAACAGAAAAGATATTCTGTGAACTTCTAGTATTCTGCAGAAATGTTGGCATTAATGGCTTTATAAAGTTCATACTACCCTATGTTCTGGTCTGTGTTTGGCATGTTTCAGGACGAGTTATATAACCTTCATCCCTAGTTTATGAATCCCATACAGAAATTACAGACAAGCCCAAGTGGGTGGTCCTCACCAGTGGCTGTGACGCTGATTCAGTAGCACAGCTGACAAACAGCACGCTCCTGTGACCAGCCCACACATTCTAACTCCATCTGTCCTCTAGCACTGGTCACCCGAAAAAGAGGGCAACCACTACTGATGCGTACAGCCCAGCCTAGACACAGTCCACATTTGCTACAGAAATGTACTTCTGTACAGACCTATATTTGCTCATAAATTATAATAATCCAGGTATTCTTTTCTGCTGCTCTATACCTTACAGACCAGAGACACTGTGAGTTAATAATAGTACTAAGAATATAAAAAAGGCTTATGTATTAGTGATGGCAGCCCGCTGTGGCATGTGTGCCATAGGTTTGCCACCACTGTTATATAGTGCTATTAGTGCTATTAGTGTGAAACTAGCAAAAGTGCTTGAAACTAGAAAGTATTGGTGATAAGAATGATGAAAACATTAGAAAATGCAAATGCACTGTGGCAAATAAAACAAAATACCATAAACAACAGGATCTGGAAGTGAGGCTAACTAATAGTGCCTAGCACATGTACATATTTGAAGACTACAACAATGCCTGAGTCACAGAAATGAGGGAAGTTACTCAGGCTGGACAAAAAATAATCCTGTGTGCAGTGAGTTTTCAATCTCACCTGGTGTCTATAATCATCTTTCATCCCTGGGAAGATTTTTTCATCTGTGTGGACAGATCGACAGGCCTCTGGAGCCTGATGAGATCTGAGCTACACATTTGTCCTTATGCATCCCACAGACCCCTTTGAAAATCACCATTTCACAGGATCCCACCTATAGAAAGCCACTGTCACAACCACCAAGCCTATCCTCAGTACCAGTTCTAGACACTTTCAAGGAACAGCTGGTGGTGAGCCAGCCATGCCAGGATTTGGGGCTGTGAAGACACCCACAAAACAAGGTGAGGCACATCAGCAAAATGAGGCCAAAGGTGCTCCCTTCACTACAGGCTTACCACCCCAAGGACAGCTGAATTAGAAACAGATGTGCAGGAATAAACCTGGAGGACTGCAGAATCCACTGGGTTACTGAATATTGGTATACCACATTATGATCATCCTGCAAAATTCCTTAACCAGAGAAAACCTTTACAATTTGCTTTGAAATGTCTTTGCTTCTGTCTGGTGGGGATGAATGATGTCTAAATCACCATGTGTTCTCACAACAACTGCATCCCCACTATTTGTGAGATAAAAGCTATGGTGACAGAAAGCCAGCCCCATGGCTGACAATTAAAGTCCCTCCCATCTTTCCACATCCACATCAGGCACTGCCTCTGAAGTTTCTCTTGGCCCTAAAGGTAAAATCCAAGATCTACTTTTTGCTGTCACTATGTTAATAACACAGCAAACCAATGCAATGTTGTCCATCTACTCCATGACACTGTACAGGACTTGAAACCTGAAACCATCATTTCAAGTCTCCTTCCCAATCTCTTCAAAACTCTCCCCACTCACAGTGGCACTCAACACAGATTAATACATTAGTCTTGTTCTCTGCCAAGTTCTACCCCTTCACAACTAAGCTAATACTGCAGTTCCAAAGCAAAATGATGAAGCACCAGAATCCTTGAGCATCAATACTACCTTTTCAGATGCATAAAAATTCTTACTTATTCCTACTAAATTATCTGGGGCCTAGACATGATGGCATGCACCCGTGATTTCCCAGCCTCTGAGAGGCTGAGGCAGGAAGATTGCAAATCCAAGCCCAGGTTGGGCAACTTACAAAGACCCTGTCTCAAAAAGGGTGGGGGGCTGGAGGTATAGCTCTGTGAGAAGTAGGGTGGTGGTAGGGTGGTGGTAATGGGGAAAGTTCAGGGCTACAGTTCAAATGAAGGACAAAGAACACCTTGGATTTATAAACTGGAAGTGCAAAGCACAAGAGCCATAGCCTAGAAAAGCAATGTCACCTAGTGAAGAGGAGCAGGACACTAAAGCACCACACTTTAAAAAAGCAAATATGCAGAAGAGAGAAGCCAGGAGTCCCACAGAGAATGTGCCTCACAGGCAAAGTGACAATGCCACACTTAATGCTGCACAGGAAAGAGAGCACTCGTCAAGAATGTTCAAGTTCCACTGATGATAAATATGGCAGCAAGTGGATCGGGCTGTGGGAGCCTGAGGCCATCATATACTCTACTCTCAATTTCCCTTTTTCTGATTTCTTACTGAACAAGACACCTTCTGATTCCTAAACAATCCTACCTCCTTCCAGAGATGGGGTGATGCAGCCCTCCAGAATGCAGACCCCTGAGACTGTGATTTGATCTAGTAATTCATGAAGACAGCTCCTGGTCACATGCAGGTCCTCTGGAAGCTGACTAGACAACTCCTTGACTGTGGCAATGGTCCTCCTCTTTGAAGGGCAATAAACTTGAATTCTCTGTCTATCCCCAGAATCTCCTGAATTTTAGTTAGCATGAGTCAGTCATTCAGGATCTCATTACCTCAGACTGCTGACAAAGGCAAATCTCTGGGTAACAAGGAGGAAGACCAGACAGGGATGTGTAGGAAGGAAGCTGTTATCAGTAACATGCTCTTTGCATTTTATGATTGTATTTTTAAAAAGTTTTCATTATATGATCATTTTTGACCACTTGCATTCCTATGTCCCTTAGACAGCAGACACCAGACAAAGCTATCACTAAGCACTTAGCAACGTGTCCAATTCTAGTTTCACTCCTGTCTGCTGTCATGGGACTTTGTATTGAGAAACCATGGTCTCAGGCACCTACAGGGCTTCAAGCTTGCACCACAGCAGAGCCCTTGCATGAGATGTACATATCCACAGCTGCTTCTTGAGATTGTTCCTACTGGTAGTTAGAAACAAAGCATAGTCCAAGAAAAAAAACATGATTTCCCGAAGATAATTATGTGAAGCCACACTAGTAACCTATAGTAAACAGGACCATATACATGTGGAAACCAAAGGCCAACCTTAGGTCACTGAGATATAAAGGATAGGTTTAGAAGAAGTGAACAAGTCTGCCTCAAATCCTGACTCCTTTGTCACCAGCTGTGAGATCTTGGGCAAATTTCTGATCCACTATTAGTCTTCATCCATAAAACAATGAAAAAGCAAATACAAATTATTGCCAGTATTGAATGTAATAACGTATGGGGTCTAGCTGGGCATGGTGGCACTCTGGAGGGATGAGGCTGATGCAGGCAAGTTTGAGCCTAAAGTCAGTGATTTAGCAAGACTTTGTCTTAAAAAATAAAAAAAGGGGGATGTAGCTCAGGGCAAAAGTCCTGCATTCAATCTTCAGTGCAGAAAGGAGAAAAAAAAAGGTATAGTGTCTGTCCTATACCTTCAATAGATAGATTCAATTACTAGTACTATTGTTTTCCTTTCAACTGCTGCTTATCAAAATTGATAACTGATTATGGTCTCACCCAGGTACGTATGTATGTGTGTGTGTGTGTATGTGTGTATATATATATATATATTTTTTTTTAAAGTACTGGGACTAGACCTAGAGATTTGTGTGTTATGCAACCACTCATCACTTGGCTACATCTAGTCTTTTAAAACTGAAGAATCTCTTGAGACAGGATCCTGTATAGGCTAATCCACCTGACTCAACCTACTGAATAGCCAGGATTTGTAATCATGTGTGGCATGAACCACCACATCTAGTGAGAAAGTACACTACTTCTTTTTGGTGTTGTTTTTTGTGTGAGACCGGGTCTCACTATGTAGCTCAGGCAGGCCTCAATCTCATGTTGATTCTCCAACCTCAGCCTCAGATTCCTGAGTGCTGGGACTGCAGGTGTGCGCCACCACGCCTCACTCAGTACACAACTTCTTAAAGCAACTGGCAAAAAGCCCCAGGTACTTTTGAATCTAAGTAATGTCAGATTTTCATTTCCTTTTGTCATTCATAGTATACCATAACTGAAAGCTATTAAAGGACTATAAAGGCAAAAGCCTTGAGGAACCCATAAACAGCTACGTCCCACTGACGATAAAATACAAACTTCTCATTATAAACTGTGAAGCCACATCCCACTTGCACTCTCACCCCGACTGCTTTCCTCCTTTTTCATTACATGTTGGCTACAATTTGTGCCTAAAAACCCTGAACTTGCTCTCCACAGGGTCTGAAATACAGGCAAGTTCCCACAGAAGCTTCTTGCCATTAAGACCTTGGCTCAAAAGTCATCTTGCCGACAAGACTTTCTCATCACTTAAGTGGATGACCCCACCCGACATCGAATCACCTCAGTAATGGCCTTAGTAGCTGTCTCTATCTCTCCACTGTAAGGTGCACTGGGTGAAGGCGGGGACGACACCTCGCCTCTGTATCACAGGACCTGCAGTGGACAGAGTTGTCACCCCACGGGGACCCAGTAGGCACCTGTGTAACCAAGGTTAGCCGTTCATCTGGCCCACTCCACAACAGTGTCAAGTCCCACTCTCTCTATAGCACTGAACTCACAGTAAAGCTCCACTGGGCACTTCAGTCGAGATGCTAAGTCGGCCACGGACTAAGCAAACAAGGAAGCGCCCGCTACCTGCAGAAGGACCAGACCTCAAACTCACTGGCCCGGCGGCCGCAGTGGCCGCCCATGGGGCAGACTGCACCCCACGGGCACAGAATCTCCGTCTTTATAAAGCTGGTTCTGAGACTGGCCGAGAGGCAGGCTGAGGCCGGAAGCTAGAGAAGACTGAGTGAGCGACTGGCGCCGATCTCACTCCGACCCAGCCTCCCTGGCGTTCCAGATCCCCAGCCCCCAGCGCGGGCCCGTCCTGCGCCCACGACCCTCCCCGGATCGTCTATCTGCGACCCTCCCCGGGAATGGTCCCTCAGCCCTCGCTTTGCGAACCTCCCCTGGCAAGGTCCCGACCCTTCCCAGCCCCCGCTCCGCGATCCTCACCCGGCGGCTGCCCTGGTAGCTCCAGCGAGACGTGGCCGAGCCAGGGGCGGGGCGCGGCAGTGCTACGGCCTCAGGTTTCCGGAAACAACCTGGGCGCGTGGCGTCCGTTCCGGAACAGAAATTGTCTTCGCCTGCTCGCTAGAAACCACCTCTGCCCAGGGTCGGTATCAAGCTCACCCCAGACAACCCAACTAAGACTTCAGAAAGTGACAAATTTTGTGGCCTTTTCCTTGGTAGAAACAACTACCACATTGATAGGACCAGCTCTGACAGAAAACCAGACAACTAAGCTTCCGGCGGAAGTGGCGTAACTAGGGCGTCTCACCCCGGCCACGCCTACTCCCACTGTCAGGTTGTGGGCGTGATCTAGCCCGATCCTCCTCTCGCGGCGGGCGTGACTCGCGTGCGTCACCGCCGCCCCGCCCTAAAACCCATACTGGGCAGTTTGCGGTCCTCAAGTGTGCCTTGTTCAGGTTCTGAGCCCGGGTTAGGTGTCCGGTCATTATCGACCTGGATGCAGGCGCTGTGCAGTCCAGCCGTCCAAGGCTGACTTAGGAGGATCACCGCGAGTTCGAAACCAGCCTGGGCTATTTAGTGAGTTCAAAGCTAGTATGATCTTACATAGCGAAACCCTGGCCCCCCCCCAAAAGACAAAAAAACAATCCTAGGCTGGCAGGAGACTCTCAAATTGACAGCAATTTAGCGAGATGCTGTCTTAAAATAATAATGATAATGCGGACCTAGGTGTGTAACTCAGTGATAGAGTGCCTCTGGGTTGTATTTCAACACCAATAAGCTGACGCAGGAGGATCTCAAGGTTGGAATCAGTGTGAGCAACGTAGCAACTTCAAGGCCGGTCTGGCTGTACCAACCCCAAATACCAGCTTATTAGATGACACAGAGGTGGGTTGCAGAGCATGGAGCAGATGTGCTGTGGGATTGGTGGAGCTACATCCCAAGCCCAGGTGCACTGTCTGCATCTCTGAATCCTTCCTGGGACCACACTAGATCTCCCGTAGACCCATGTGAGGAGAGTGGCCGCCCAGCCCCCAGGTATAGGTACATTTTAATTCCTTCTAGCATGTTGCACTTTCCAGGGTAAAGATTCAGTACCTGATTGGAACAAGTACACATTTAAGCATTTCATTTTCTTTGGAGAGACTGTAAATGGCTTGTGCTTTTCATTTTATAGTATCCACATGTTCGCTATTCAACCATAGATAGGACTGATCCCTTGGGCTGTCTTGTATGCTAGAGCCCCTACTGAGCTCACTTATTCGTTCCAAGTTTGGTTTGTTCATTTTGTTTTGTTTTTTTTTTTAATTCCTTGGCATTTTCTACATAGACTATTAGGTAATGAACACATATAAAATTTAACTCAAAATGATTGAAGACTCAATTGTAAAATGTATGACATTATTAAAACTTTAAGGAAACAATTTTAGGGACCTGGAGCTTGGGAAGCGTTCTTAGACTTGGAGAGTAAAACTCACAAAAGAACGAATAAACTAGATGCCATCAAAGCTAAACACTCTTTTTTTTTTTTTTTTTTTTTTTTTTGGTGCCAGGGATCAAACTCACGACCTTGAGTTTGCCAAGCAGGCACTTACGCTGCTGAGCTAAACCCCTGGCCCCAGCTAAACACTCTTTACCTGGGTGTGATGGTGTTCCCACATCATCCCAGCATTTGAGAGGCAGAGGCAAGATGATTGCATGAGATCAAGGCCAGCCTGGACTCTATAGTAAGTTCAGTACCAGCCTGGACTACATAGTGTGTCCATGTCTGAAAACAAACAAAACTAAACACTTATTCTAAGCAAGGCCCACATTAAGGGAATGAAAAGACAAGCTATGGGCTGTGAGAAAATATTTCCAAACCACATATTTAATAGCCAAATATTACCTAGAACATATATAAACTCTAAAAACAGTGGAAAAACAATTGGAAAACAGGCAGAATGAATGGAGAATAAGCTTGTAAAAAGAGGTTCAAGGTCACTAGCAATGATAGAAAATCAAATTAAACA
The DNA here is from genome assembly GCA_004027295.1 of Dolichotis patagonum. Taxonomy (NCBI): domain Eukaryota; kingdom Metazoa; phylum Chordata; class Mammalia; order Rodentia; family Caviidae; genus Dolichotis; species Dolichotis patagonum. The sequence goes on from PVJX010005348.1 coordinate 23,171, forward strand.
CGTTTGCTGTATGTAATGCTTACATTCATCTTTTAAGGAGTAACATACCTTAATTATTTTTACTTTCCTTCCCCTCCCGCGTTCCTCTTTAGAAAGAGGAGCTAGGAAATGATCAGAATACACACTAGTGCAGCCAGAGTAGTTTGGTAGGGATGCCTCGAGATTCGGTATTATGATTACTCTACCTTTATCCAAGACACTATAGTTGAAGCTTAAATATGTGTTATTACTTGGGATATTTTGTTTGCAAATGATGGAGACATAACAAGCTTGAAGGAAAATTATTACATTCTAGTAGGTGATTGGACTAGAATACTACTGGGGAAGAGGAATGTAGCTGGGTCACAAAAATAAATGACTAAAGAAACTCAAAATATAAAGAAAAATCAAGTTAAATGTGCCTTGGAGACTGGATGTAACTCAGTGTGAGCACTTGCCTAGCCCTGGGAGAGGTCCTGGGTTTCATCTGCAGCACAAGAAAAATTGTAGCAGCATTATTTGTAATATGCTGTTCCTAGTAGCATTATTTGTAATAGCCTCAAAGTGGAAATAATCCAGATATACTGCTCTGTTCCAGCTGTAGGGGTTTGGGTTGAAGGATCTTCCCAGAGTGATGATGACTGGTTAAGGGCAGGGTTTTCATGTGCTCCCACTCATCTTTTGGTGCTGGGTATTAAACCCAGGGCCTCTGTACAGAGCTTTATCCCTAGCTCTAGAGACAGGGCCTAAGTTGCTCAGGCTAGGGTCAAAGTTGAGATTCTTGCCTCAGCCTCACAAAGTACTAGAAGTACAGGTATGTGCTGAAGATAACTACTATGCATGTAAACCAAAGCCCCACTGAAGAAGGCAAAGAGAAGACAGTCTCAGAGTGTGGGTCATACTTGATATGTCCTACTCTGGGCTTTCCAAATTAAGTTCCTCCATTTTTTTTCTTGCCCCAGGTAATTTAGGTTCCCACTGGCAGGCTCCTGGTAAACTTGTGGCCCAGTGGCGATTTATGGGCCTCTTTACTAAGTCTGGCTACAGGCTACATTAGGATCAGCCTGCTTATCACTTTCCTGGGTAGCCAGACCAGAGAACGCTAGCAAGGTTCCCTTAGCTGGCAAAAGCCCACTGATGACATCCAGCAGCCAACCCACAGCCAAAAGCAGTCTGCTTCTCTGAGAACAAGGCCTAGTCATTCCAACCTGCTAGCCCTCAGGTAACCAAGGTGACTTAAACCATTTCTATCAGCCCTTCACATGGCCTCATTAGAGGGCTGACCTGATTCCCTCATTCTTTTAAGCCAATTTTCCTGGGTCTAATAATCTCTCCCTGGGGTTGACCTGATTGCCCTTGACCCTAACCTCCCCAGTGGGCAGGATGGGAGGTAAGCAGCGATGACTGGCATGGACAGGGTACCTGGAGGATGAGGTGCCTTAGCCACATCAGGGAGTGCAGGGGGAGTTTGTGGGCAGCCATAGGCTGAGCTGACTCTCCCAGGACTGGTCTCAGAGCTACATGGAAACACATGGGGCAGGGCTGCTGCCCAGTTTTCCAGAGAGTAAGGGCATCCCCAGGGCACAGTGGGGCCACAAGACAGCTACCGATGATGGGTATTGTGGGTGGGGTGAGAGGGTCTTAAAGTCCATAAAAACCCTTCAGGAGTCCCACCCACCTGCACTTTGGGTGACTCCTGGGGAACAATGGCCTCAAGCCTGAGCATCTCTTGGGACAGAGCCAGTGAGGCCTAAAGAAAGGTGCAGTTCCTCTCCCAACACAGGCAGAAGGAGACGCTGTATCCTCTATGGGTCTAGCTCTGAACAGGGCAAGGAGAGGTAGTGAGTGCTGGGCCATCTCTCAAAGGCACAGACATGTGGCAGCCCTGACTTTCTGGCTCAAGACAGACATCTACCCTGGACAAACTGGCTGAGGCTTCTCAGAGTGGTGAAGTGAAAGTCCCTGTACCACTGTCACTGATGATGCAGAGCTGGCACCCCAACATGGTCAGATGGCAAGATGCCAATAGAGGTGGCACAAAGAGGGAACAGTGGTGCACCTTCTGAGGAGAAGCTTGGGTCAGCCCCACACAGGAACCCAATACAGAGAGGAGAGAAACAAACACGGCTTGTTTATTAAAACCGAGAGAGGAACTGTTCTCCCATAGATAGACGAGTGCTGCCTCTCAGTGTGTATCAAGAGCAAGACAACTGAAAAGTATATTCCTGAGAAGAAGCAAAAAATTTACCAGCTTGCAAACAAACATAACAGGTGAGTTCAACAAAAAATAAAACTTTTTTTTAAAAAGAAAAAACAAAATTTCAAGTATTATTCCAGATGATGTGGCAAACCTAATGTAGGAGGGGAGGGCTCCGGCAGGGAAGACCCTTTGTCCACCTGCTCTGCAGGCCTGGCAGAGGCTGGAACCAGACTCATCTTGTTCCACAACAGCCCGTGGCCAGCCCAGTGGTGAGGAGGGCAGTGACACAACTCACCCGCATCAGCAAAAAGCTGCTTACTTGTCATCCATGTCCATAGTTAGCAGTCTGGAACATTTGATCATTTTTTTTTAATAATCAGAAACCTTCTTTCAAATATACTATCCCCAATTTAGTCAATTTGTAAATTATAAATTATATTATTTGTACTACCGCTTGTGATACTTAAATCTTATTAGAAGATAAGCACCATAACTATTAAAATAAAAAATATATAAAAGGCTGTGTTTGTCCCAACAGCAGAGTATTCTATACATCCTGTATGCTGTAAACTTACGTTCCCTTTCCCTAACAGAGTGCTTCTGACACTTTCCCCTTTCTTTCATGAAATTTTTCCTGTAAACAGATATCCATTGTAACTGCAGTTCTGGAAAAGGGACAAAAAGAGCAAACCTGCACTGTGACCACTTGCAGAGGGTGGGTCCAACTGTGGGTCTGGCAGGAGACCTGAGTGTGGGCTCAACTGCCTGTGCTCAGCTGGAGGCTGTTGCTGCCACTTTGCCCTCCAGGCTGCAAGGGCGTCTTGCTCAGGTTAAAGCTCCACAGTGGCTGATCACAGAGCCCAGCCTGCACTACTGGGAATGGTAAAAATACCCTCAGAGGCCTGTATTCAGTATTTTCAACACACAGTGTCCCTGCCTCCACAGCTCTGTGCTGTTTCCCTGATGTTCAGTTCTTGAACCTTGTCTGCTCACAGATGTGATTAAATTTCCTGCAGGGAGAAAATGGACAAATTACACAAGACAGCACCACAGAAATATTCAATTAAATGAGTTAAAACTGCTTCCCAGAAGAGCCACACAAAAATTGTGTGAGTGCATGGACTCAGCAGTTTAGTTAGTATATTTTAAATAACATCAAAGAAATTACATCCTCAAGATAACTTTGGTTTTCCTGTTTTAAATTGTGAAACAGAAGGGAAAACATCTAGACAATTTTCTCAGAGAAGACAGTATGAGTTGTACTTCTTTAGAGTTTTTCCAAGGCTCTGTATGTCACCTGGTAGATAACACAAGAGGCGACAGTGGCTACCCCCCACACATTGTGACCATTGACCGAGGAAGATGGGTTGTGCCTCTGATCCCATTCCTACTTTTATTAAAAAAGGTTAGCTACTAATGAAATCTCTGCTCTGAAAATAAAATGGTCTCTTCCACATGCTAGTTATGCTCAAAGACAGTACAAAGGCTTTTAAGGCTTTTGTTTTTTGAGACAGGGACTCACTGTGTAGTTCAGACTGGCCTGAAACTCTTGGCAATCCTCCTGCCTCAGCCTCCCAAGTGCTAGGGTTACAGGTGCGCACTACCACACCCAGTTTGAGGCAGGGTTTTTATCTCACAAAAACACTCCTTGGAAGATGTCACTTTCACCTGAGTCCTATGTCTTATACTGAGAGCAATGGCTCAATTTCTTCAATTCGAACAAAAAATGCCTGTTTGGAGATTATATATAGGCTAAGGAACTAACAGTGTTTATCTCACTGTTTAAAAATGAGTATAGAGAGATTACTCCTGGGCTCTGGTCTTGCAGGGCAATGCAGGTATTTCTGTGAACATTTTTTAAAGACCACACTGAAGACACCACAGGTGGGATGACCAAGTTACAGTGACTGCAAATACCCACTCACACTAATGAAAGAAAAAAAAAAGAAAGAAAAATCCAGCTGTCTGAGCATTATGCCAGTGCACCTGTGGCTCAAGATGGATAAAGTGCTAAGTTCAACAGTTAGCTGAGCTTCAGGAACTATCTGACAAAGGGTAAAGGAATTTTAGCCAAGAAGGTACACAGGTAGAGGACAAGAGGTAAGCATGTGGGTACAAACATTTTTAGGAAGTAACAAAAGAAGAACAGCTATTTTACATGTTCCCTGACTTTACAGATGCATAATGACTAAATATATGTAGCATACATAAGCATGACTATGTATGTATATTTATATGTATATGCATGTGTATGGAACCCAGGGCATGGTACATGCACACACTCTGCCACTGAACTCCATTCCCAGCCACAAATCTGTGTTTTTCAGCAGACAGGTAACCCCTGTGCTGCCTTCCTGAGCACCAGCCTCACTCACATCGCATGGTGGGCCTTCACCTGAGTGCGGCAATTACGGCCCCAGTAGCAATCAGGACGGGATGTCACAGCCACTAGAAGAGAAGAGAGTACAGATCTACATTAGAGGTGTCACAAAACCCACCTAGCTAGCTGAATTAGAAAAGAACCATGAATGTAGAATTCCTTGTCCCTTTTTAGGATTAGTTTCCTTGGACTGCCAGGATTTCAGGAAAGAAAAAAGATGTTAATTAAAAACCAATTTTAGATAAAATTATTCCAGTCTATTGATGCTTTTTTTTTTTTGTCTTTTTAAGACAGGGTCTCGCTATGCAATTTAGGCTGGCCTTAGGCTCACTTTGTAGCCCAGGCTGGTCTCAAACTTGCAAATGATTCTTCTGTCTCAGCCTTCCAAGTGCTGGGATTACAAGAGTGCACCACCATGTCTAACTTGATGCTTCATGTTATCTCTGCTTTAGAACTCCACCAGCCATGACTGGCATCACAGCCAGTCCCTGAGACAAATGTGGCCTCCTGCAGCCTGTGTGCCTGTCTCCTCCCTGGCTGGGGTAGACTTCTACTAAGGTGCTGGAGAAAGCACCAATGCCAACATGGGGCACCTGCTAAAGGATAGGCAGAGGACTGGGGATGTAGCTCAGAGTAGTGTGTTTGCCTAGCAAAGCCCTGGGTTTTATCCCTGCCATGGGGGAAAAAAACCACCCAAAACCAAAAATGAGGTAGAGAAGCCAAAGCAGATGGAACTGGAGCTTGTGGGGCTCCTCACCTGGCAATTCAGAAGCGGGAATGTTCTGCCGGTACTGATAGGTCAGCTCTCGGAAGCTGCGTAGGCCACAGCAGTAGCACAGCACTGTGTTGCCAGTGACCCTGTAATCTGCAGAGAACACGAATCATGTAGGCACAGCCAGTCACAATTCAGTGTCACATTCTATACAGCTGAATAGACACTGCACTCAAACCACTGGGAATTAACATATGGATCTGTACATTAGATAGAAACAATGGGCTTCACATTTGGAAAATAACAGCCAAACTGTCTAGATATCAATTTACTTCCATACAGCAAAATAATCCCACAAAATATAGGAAATATAGGAAAATATAGGAAAATTTTAAAAAATCCAAAAAGAGCCACACACCTATAATCTCAGCACTCAGGAGACTGAGGCAGGAGGACTGCCTTGAGTTTGAGGTCAAGCTAGACTACATAGTGAGTTCGAGGCCAATGAACTACATAATGGACCCTGTCTCAAAAAACAAGTAATTCCTGTTTTGTTTTGTCTTGCTTTGTTTTGTTTTTCCCTCTAATACAGAAAGGATAGATATACATGTAGAGACTCATGCATGTGTAGAGCTTATAAACCGTTTACGAGAACCAACTATATAACGCATGTTGAAATGAACAACTACTTTGAAGAAAAGAGACACTACAGTACCCAGTGCTGACTCTGTAATGTCATGATGTGAAATCCAGCAATACTATCATTCTTTGTTCAAAGTGATTTTAGCTTGTTTTGTTCTGTTTAAGTTCAACACACATGAAGGTACGGGTCCCAGTTCCATACTATGTTGCTTCATGTGAATTCCCTGTATGTGATGATATGGACAACTACTTGGAAGAAAACAAGAGTCAATATGATACACAGAGAGTGAGTATCTCCAATTGTCTAGCTTTGAAATTTATGTCTCTTACATTGCTTTCTTGTTATCCGCTTTGTTCTGTTTTGTTGTGTTTAATTTTACCCTTTTGATACAATTGTATGTATGTTTGAGTGTGTAAAATGGATGACCATATTGCTGTTTTTGTCAGATCGTGGAGCAGAAATGTTAACAGTCTCACTGTTTGAATGTCTACTTTGCATGTTTTAATTTTGTAATTTGAACAGCTATTTCCAAGATGTCAGTATGTAATTTATCAAGTGATGATTTCTTAGTGTTTTTTTGTTTTGTTTTGTTTTGTTCTTTTCCTCTTTTCCTCGGAATTCTGTATTGTTGCTACCCTTTATTCTGTTTTGTTTTGTTTTGTTTTTTTCTCTTTAAATAAAATTTTAAAAAAACCAAACAATTCCAAAAAGTACTACAGAGAAAATTGAAATGAACATTATTTTCTCCTCAACTACTGTCTGGCAAATGGAAGGTCCTCAGTTTGATTCCTGGCACCCACCTCCCCACCAAAAAAAACCCACCCAAATAGCATAATCTAGGCTAAGATCATAGGCAAGAAAATGTCACATGAATGAAAAAAAGATTTTCAATTTGGTTAATAATCAAACATGGGCAAGTAAACAATGATAGATATGGTCTATCTCGCACATCTTCATAAGTTGTCACGGCAGAGGCAGAGCAGACAGGCTGGAGATGCTAGCCTGCACACCCTGCAGGACCATGCAGCCTGCACAGCTTGGAGGACAATGAGACAGTCTACGCTGGTGTGCACACTTTCCTACAAACTCCACTTATTTATTGTAAGGTGCCTTTTTTTCCTTCAGTACTACAGATTGAACCCAGGCCCTTTGCATTGAGCTATACCTCCCAGCCTTTTTATTTTGATATATAGTCTCAGAAAGTTGCCTAGACTAGGCTGGAATTTTTAATCCTCTTACCTTAGCCTCCCAGAGTACTAGAATTACAAGTGTGTCACCATAGCTGGCTTAAGGTGACAATTTCTCAAGTCTACTATATCATATGTTCAAAAATTGTGATGTCATTTAAAATAGTGGAATACTAGAAATAATTTATATATGCTTTTTTTTTTGTACCGGGGATGGAACTCATGACCTTGTGCTTGCCAGACAGGTGCTTATGCTGCTGAGCTAAATCCTTGGCCCAATTTATATCCCTTATTAACAAATTAGAAACAAGCTATGGCATTAGAATACTATGTAGTAATAAAGAATCAGGGCTGGGGATGTAAGTTCAGTGATAACCTGTTTGCTTAGCATGCACAAGGCCCTAGGTTCAAAAAGACAAAGAAAACCCAAACCCAGAAATCAAGGTGTGTAGACCTTTCTTGGTAGAAATAGGTACGTGACACATTGATGAGTGAAAACTAGCTACAAAGAACACACATAGTAAAGTGGAACTTGTGAAGCTATCCACAAACAGGCACATGTACTAGGACCTAGAAAGGTGGTTAACAAAGATGCCATTCTGGAGTATCTCTTTTTGTTTGCTTTTCAGTGCTGGGGATCCACCCAAGGTCTCAAACATGCCAGGCTAGTGCTCCATCACTGGTTTGCCCCAGCCCACCTGCATGTTTTGAGTAGTAGGATTTCCAGTGAGTTTCACTTTAACCTTTGTACTGCCTACACCAGTGGTATTCTTTGTGAGTCATTATCATTATTACAAAAGTAAGAGACCATTAAAAAGTGAAAGTTTAAAGCACCTAGTAGAGATGGTAGCCACAGAGGAGACACTCACTGGAATGAAAGCATGAGATAAAAATAGCTCAAGGGGATTTTAAGCAGAAATCTTTCTTTTTGGTGAGGGGACGGTTTGAGACAGGGTCTAGGTAGTCCAGGTTGATCTTGAACTCATTACAGAGCCCAGGATGACCTCTAAATTGTGGTAATCATCCTGCCTCAGCCTCCTAAGTACTGGAACTACAGGCATGAACCGCCATGCCCAGTCTAAGCATGCTCTTAAGGTTTTTTTAAAAATCATATTTCTTGTCTTAGGGAAGAACTGCTTGCTAAAATTTCTGCAGCATGGCTGCATGGCAAAGACCACATCCAAAGCACATGTACCACCACAAACCCCTCCACCCAGGGAGAGGAAGCAACCTCCACTGTGTGATGACTAACCCAGCAACAGACAAAGGAGGGTCTAGGACTAACCAGCTGAAAACCTAAGTGGAGGAGAGTAGAGTCTCCAAAAGTGCACCTCCATTCTCCCTACAGAGAGAGGAGGTGCAAGAATATATCACAAGGTTAAACCCAAGTTTTTTAAAAACTCCAAAGTATCAAGACCTTTCTTTCTCTCTGCTGGGGTAGATGGAAGTTAAAATCATAAATGCAGGAAAGCAGATAGGTAATACTGCCCATGTGTGGCCTGCCAGGGTTGCAAGAAACAAAGGCTAAACTTAGAAACTTATGTCCACTCTAGAGAAAGCCAAGGCAAGGGGCCAGGGATTTAGCTCAGTGGCGTAAGTGCTTGCCTGGTAGGTACAAGGTCATGAGTTTGATCCTTGGTACAAAAAAAAAAAGTAAGTGAGGCAAGGAAAGGCACTTACCAGATAGTAAAAACACTCCCCGCTGTAGAGCCACGAGACTTTCTGCCAATATGTTTTTCCATGTCAGGCCCCTGGTTGCCAGGTAATTCTGTGATGGGAAAAAAGCATTAAGAGAGAATACCAGACAAGAGGGAGAAACACTAAAATGACAAGACAGGAAAAACTTCAGGAAAGATCCTGGAGAGTGGCTGAAGGCAAAGCACAGTTGGTCACAGGCAGCATCTACACAGAGCCACAGCCAAGCTTTAGGGTCAGTGCATCCCACCTGGCTAACAAGCTTCTCACTTGTCTCAATGAGGTGGGAAGACCTTTGACCCTGTGCCATCTTCTCTCAAAATTCCTGCAAAAGCATTCATAGCACAGGAGCAAAGGAGAAGCCACATTTTGTTTGAAGCCTCACAGTTCCAAAGTAAGAAAGGCTGAAGACCTAGGATCGGCTCTCCCACCCTTCAGAAACAAAGGGCTATGGGCTCATTCTGTGCAAACCTATACAACTGTGCCTGGTAGAACAAAAGCAAGTGTGGTGCAGGCCTGTTGCTCTGTCTGAGGCATTCAAGGGCCCCAGTGCTGTACGCTGTCAGCAGCACAGGACATGAACAGGAGGGAAGCAAGGTTCTTGTCTGGAGGCTGAGGTGCATGTTGAGCATATTAAGATTCTAAGGGCTGAGCTAGCTTCCTCAAATACAAGAAAAGAAATGGTCAGCTCTTCTAAGAAACCCTTTCTGTGAACTGCAGGAATTAATTCCTATAGATTCATGACACAATGGAAATATCTACTTTGGAATAGGGGGAAAACAAAGATACACTAATACATTGGTGGTGAACCTATGGTACACATGCCACAGCAGGCTTTTTGTATCACTGAGAGCTCTAGAAGGTTCGCCATCACTGGACTAGTGGAATGTAGAGGACCAACTACACTATGCACAAAGGGAAGGACAGAGTCCTATCACAGTGGCATAAGTCCCTCGAGGCCTTCTGGTTTCCAGCTCGCCCAGGTGAACCTGATGTAGCACCTTCAGGATGTCTGACTCATAGTTGTTGTTGTTCAGCACTCCATCCAGACACTTGTCTCCCAGGTTGAGCTCTGCCAGAGGAAGGAAGCAATGTTATCTGTTTTATAACGATGACACTGTATTGTATCAAAATGTTGTTTACCAGATAGGATAACCAAACTTTTTTCCATTATGGATTGTGGAGAGAATAAAAAGTTCCATGATAAAACACAATTTAAAACAGAATAAAGCCAGGCGTGGTGGCACACACTTATAATTCCAGCACTCAAGAGGCTAAAGCAGGAGGATCACTGCAAGTTTGAGGCCAGCCTGGGTTACACAGCTTATGAGCAGCCTGAACTATATAATAAGACCCTGTTTCAAAAAACAAAACAAAGGACTGGGGATTTAGCTCAGCAGCATAAGCACCTGTCTTGCAAGCATGCAGTTGTGTGTTCAATCCCCGGTACCAAAAAAAAAAAAAAAAAAAAAAAAAAAATCAAAAAACAAAACACAACACAATGGGGAAAAAAAACCCAAAAAGTAAAATAGAGAAAAAGTAAAAATGATTTCCATCTCTTACCGTCCTGAAAATAAGATTGCCAGGTATCATCAGGACCTGGTCTGGTATCAAAAATCTGAATCCCAGAGCAAGACTGTTCCTGTAGCAGTATTTTTGAGTGTAGAAATAAATCTTCCTATACTACAATCTAGCATTTTCCCTAACTGTTTTGTCTTTGCTTGACTATGAGCTAACATGAACTCTATGTCCAATAGTGAACCTCTGCAATTCAGTATGTAAAGCCATGTAATTATGGGGTGACTAAGAATGGCCTCATTTCCCACAGCATTGTTACCTGCCTTGCCCTTAATAAGAAACCATGCAAAGGTCAGAGCAACTCGGAGATAAAAAGCCAGAATTACCACAGAACGGGGCGAGGCAGCCAGAGCAGCCAGTCCGGGTACAGCCCCAGTACAGGTGGCAGAAGGGCTGCAGACAAGCTGTACCTGTGGATAGAGCTTTGTTTTAATGCTAAGAACTGTAGACTAAAGACATTCTGTTTCCACTACTAGTTCTTATAAGGGACATGTCATTCACAGGTAAGGACTGATGTGGAGATGGGTATGGATTCAGACCCTGGAGGGAGACCCACCCACATCCATGGACAATGGTTCCATATGGGGCAGCATTATCACTGGTGGAAAAGACCAACAGCTCAACTTGTCACGTGGGACCAACTGACTATGCAGACCAAAGAAAGCAGTGCATCTTTGCTGCACAGCCCACATATAGCTGAAAGCCACTTGACACTGATCCCTGCAGGACACTGCATCATCAGCTCACTCACACTGCTGGGGTGGAACACGGGGATCCTGCTCGCGCTCTGCTCTCCGGTCAGGCATGGGTTGGAAACAGCAGGTACATATGGCATGGCTTCCTTGCACAGGGCACACGTAGTCTTGGGCTGCTGAAGACATACATGTTTGGGATAGAGCATTTGCAATGTCAGGAGAAAGACACCAGATTAAGAGATTTACATCTAGGGAAGTAGTACATACAGATGAGGAGAGCCAGGTCCCCAAGAGAGGCCTAGAGAGGATTCAGACTGGTTCCTAAATAGGCAAATTATATTCTGCTATTTATTTTTTTGTTTTGTTTTGTTTTGTTTTTTGGTACCGGGGATCGAACTCACGACCTTACGCTTGCCAGGCAGGCGCTTAAGCCACTGAGCTAAATCCCCGGCCCCATATTCTGCTATTTAAACTGAGAGTTCACAAGATGGAAAGTAACCAAAAACTGGAGGCTGAAGGTGTAGCTCAGTGGTACATTGCTTGCCTAGGATGTGTGGACTTAGTCTCTAGGACTGCAAAAAATAAAAAGAACCAAAAATTATCCTTTGGTTCAATGCTTGTAACAAGATTTCAAAGATTATCAAACATTTTATACTCTTTCCTATGAAGGCAGGACAGGCCTCTAAAGCACATATTATAAAACAATACAACAAGTTGTGTATTTAATTCCTGCTGAGGAAAAAGAACAACTATATCCTTCCAATAAACAAAACACAGGTATGGCAGTGAAGACTGGTCTGACACAGGGAACATCCACATGGCATGTTCCCTGGACAGACTATTGGGAAGTAACCATGTCGACTCTCACAACACACTGAGCACTGATGGGGACTGGGCTCTCTCTGTGCATGAGACATATTCCCAGTTAGTAATCTGATTGCTCCTCATTATGCAGAGGAAGGAGCTTCTGAGTGGCAAAGTCAAACTTTAGACTCACCCCAGTCCACTGCCATGGAGCAGCTCATGTCCCCCAGTGGAGTTTGCCCAAACCAAACTGCTAGTCACATGTCTGTCCTGTGACTGAGCTGTGGCTGAGCTCTAATGCTATGGCCAAGCACTGCTTTGCTCATTCTATCTACAGATTCTAGAGATCACCTGGAAAACTGCAGCAGTGTCCTTGACCAATCATAGCTGAAAGGTTAGAGCCCACTGAGCCATCTTTCCATTCTGTAGGGACCAAAGAATGGTCAAAATGACAGGGCCAAGTACTATGATGGCACATGCCCCTGACCATCCATCCATCCATCCGTCTGTCTGTCTCTCTCTCTCTCTGTGCTGGGAATAAAATCCAAGGCTTTACACATACCCTTGCTTTACACCCAGGCCTCCCCTTGCTTTTCTTGGTAGCATCTGGAGACCCACCTGCCAGAAAACAGGCAACTACATAGAGACTGAAAGGTTCTGGGATCTTAGCAGCCACTTCTGGACATGGCAAGTGTCTTATACAAGGGACAGGCATGTGACTAGCAGTTTGGTTTGGGCAAACTCCACTGGGGGACATGAGCTGCTCCATGGCAGTGGACTGGGGTGAGTCTAAATGTTTAAAGCAGGATGGTTAGTTCTCAGGCACGGCCAGCAGAGAAGACCCACAAATAGTTAATTTATCCAATTTCTTACCAACACTGATTACAAAATGCAAGAGAATACAAGAGGCAGTGGGGCCGTGGAGGCAGGGAAAGTGTCGGATGGGTTGGGAGGGCAACACACCAAGGAAACCAGAACAGTATGAGCCCCAGCAAAGATGCAACACAAAGGACAAGCCTGTGGTGAGCTTCTGCTTCTCACCTGAAGTGAAGCTGGTGGAAGTGGATGGTGCATCCACCTCAAGGGCCTGTGTGGCCCCCAGTGCGCTGTCTGGTGCTGGGCAGGAAAAGGGTTGTACCGCTTGTCTTCTGTACTCGGGACACTGCCTGCACACAATGTATGGCTGGCTGCAGGAAGAGCACAGTGGGAAGTAGAGCAACAGAGAAGCAGGCCAAGTACCGATCCTGGATAGGGCAGCAGCATCACAGGGCTGCTCTGCAGCAGTTTCCCCTCACTGGGACTGTTCTATACTACTCAGCCACATTGCCACCTGGTATGTGAACAGGCAGCAGCTGCTCCTCCAAGCTCAGGCTCTGCTGTTGGTGAAGGCACTTCCCAGAACCACATGCAATAGGAGCCTGAGGTTGAGGACCACAGCCACCACACACTACTTGCTCCGTTTTTCACTCCATAGCAACTTGTGTAGTCTCTCAGTCCCTGCTGACCATGAATAGAGTCCTAGCTCTGAGGCTGAGATGAGACCCACATCAAGGCACGGCTGGTTTACCTAGAACATGCATGTCTTCCCCTTATCGAACACACAATTCCCAAGGCCAGCAAGAGCCCGGAGTGCTCATCTGCATTATTCCTCACTGACCTAAGTCACTTGTCACCACCGCACTTTACATCTACTTCAGAACTGGCAAAGGGAACTGCTTGCATATTCCTAGTAGACCAGCATCAGTGTCATTTTTCTGATGGGCAACTGGATAACCCACATACCAAAGTTCAGCAAGGTGTAATTTCCAGTCACTTTTTTTTTTTTTTTTGGGTACCAGGGATCAAACTCACAACCTCACACTTGCCAGACAAGTGCTTGTTTCACTGAGGTAAACCCCCAGCCCCAGTCACACTCTTTTAACTCAACTGTTTCATGTCTATGTATTTCTCTTACTCAAAAGCTTCTCATGTGTGTAAATCTAAGTGTAAGGACATACACTTATAGCACTGTTTCCAAATGCAAAACACTGGGGAATCTCAGCATCCTGAGTATAACACAATCCATCACTTTAAGAGTACTTTTTAGGACACTGCATTTTGTTTTGTTAAAAAAAACATGCAAATGAACCAGGCATGGCAGCAAATGCCTGTAACCCCAGAACTCAGGAGGATGAGGCTAGAAGACCACTGCAAGTTTGAGGTCAGCCTGGGCTACACAGTGAAACCCTGTCTCAAAAACAAAAAAACAAAACAAAATGCATGTACAGATATACACAAGTGGTCAATTGATGGATATAATAAAATGTGAACATTGAGGCTAGGGGTGTGGCTCTGTGGCAGAGGCCTGCCTAGCATGCACAAGGCCCCATGTTCCAATATCAGCACTGGAAAAAATTTTTTTAAAAATTAAAAAATGCAAAAGGAAAAGAAAAAAATTGACACTAAAGTGATTTTTGGCCTTCTCTTTTTTTCTTGATAATCACCACTAAATTTTACAAAAATAAAAATAATAAAAGTTTGTTTTTTAAAAAATGTCTATTTAGTTATCATGCCCTTGGCCCAAAACACAAATCTTGGACTTCAGAGTTAAAAAACATCAGTGTGTCAGCAGATAAAACAAGGTCTTACAGGCTGGGGATTTAGCTCAACAGATAAGCGCATGCCTTGCAAGTATGCAGTCGTTAGTTCAATCCCTGGTCCCCCCCACCTCCCCAAAAAACCAAGGTCTTGCAATGCTGTGTCCTCTTAGTCAGGAGACTATGCTTTTTCTATGATGCTGCTCTGTAAATGTTAACATTGCCATTTATGGTGGAGTACTCTGTGGTCATTAAATGAACCACAGGGAATAAGTGTACTTGCATGGGGAAAAATAACACAATCATGATCCTCTGATACAGCAGCTAATCAAGTCCCACAATGTAGAGTCTGAGAAATTGGTAGGTGAGGGTTCTGGACCCACTATGGCTACCTGCGGGCTCACACCATGCTCTAAGCTGCTCTAGAGAACAACAGGTCTTTGGCTATGCTCCACTGCCAGAAAACAAGCAGAAACATTAGGGAACATGGCTGCTAAGGCCATGCTAAGCCCACAGCTAATTTCTAATCACAATACACATCATACTTCTAGCTCCCATATCCCACACTGAGCCAGCAAAGAATTTACCTTATGTCTGAGGATTCACTGTCAACATCTGACAGCACTAGCAGGTCGTCTGAACTTCCTTCTTCATCAGAAAAAGACCTCCTGACTTTGGGCTGCAGCATATCTTGAGTGATTTTATTCCTGGCATCCAAACTGCGCACATCTTCTTCACTGCGACTCTTGTCTAGATTCAAAGGACACACAGCATTCATTAAGGCCAGGCTGGGCTACACAGTGAAACCCTGTCTCAAAAAAAAAAAAAAAAAAAAATGACTGGCGTCTAAATGACCAAAGAGAGATGCTCCAAACTTCACTCACATTCCATCCCTCAAAGACAGAAAGGATCAGGTGGCCAACCCACTTGCCTGGGTGCTGGATGAGGTATGCTTCCACGAGGTTGTTGAGGATGTGGTTCTTACAGATCCTTTCCACCGGACAGCGGCATGTGGGACACAGGGACGAGCGTTCCATCCAGCCAGAATAGCAGGCTGCACAGAATGTGTGCATACAAGGCTGCAAACTAGAGGAAAAAGAAGGACACTTCTCCACACACAATATCCTAGAACTTGCCCAGGATCCTGGGACCAGATCTGCAGCAGACACTCCACTAGAAGGGCAAGCTGGAGCCCAGTCATGGCCAACCATGGGTTTCTGTACTACCTAACCTGAAACACTTCAGCTCAGTCTTGGCTGATAAACAGCTCGAGCCCACAAGGCCACAAGCTTTAAAAGTGACTCAGGAGAGCAGACAGTGCCTTCAGGAACATAAGCAACAGAGAAAACGAGTGTTTCAGGCTAAAACTTGGGTAGGTTCCATCTCATACAAAAGCAAGGAGAAAGGTCTTCTGAAGCTACATTTGGGACATTCATGCTATGACAAATACTATGTTTTTTTTAACCAGGGAACATTTAAGATGTAGTACAGTTTGATCTGTCTGTAAGGCAGTGGCCGGGTTTGCTGAGTTACCCACGACTTATGTCAGTCAAAACTCATGCTGACCACAGCCCTGAGTTTACACCCCTGGCCTCCAGATTCCAGGGTTTCTCCTTGTTGGCCACATGAGTAAGATGAAAATGACAACCTCCACAGTCCCAGGCCAGTGAGGACCACAGATGCCTTCGCCCACCCCTCCTCCCCATAGGTCAAGGGTCACACAGAATCACTCTGCCCAGGAGGCAGAGTGAGGTGGAGGGTGGTGTACCTCACACAGTCGTGCAGCAGGTCCTGGCATATGATGCATGTGAGTGTCTCTGCCATTTTGTCTGTCTTCATGGTGTCAGCTCTGCTGTCCTCATGGGTGGCCTGGGCATTTCTATACTGGTCTGTGACCACCAATGGCAGGCTCAGATTTAGGTCCTCATCTGCAGGACAAAGGGATGAATTCTAACTGCCACAGCCAGGAAGGACATCAGTGTGCCATCTTTCTGCTTAATGAACACCCTGGCTTGAGGACTGTCTGCAGCAGCAGCGGCAGACACACAGCCCTCCATGGGTCTGCATTTATACGGGCTATTTTTAAGAAAGCCCCAAGTAGGTTTTATATTGTTATATCTAAGTTCTATTTTAGAACAGTGACTTACCAAATTGAGCACAGTGGCACACACCTATACTCCCAACTACTTGGCATGATGAGGGGTGTTAAGCAGAAGGATTTTTATTTGTTTGAACTTGGTGTGTATTCTGTGGTGGTCTCAAACTTTAGATTCTCCTGCCTCAGACTCCCAAGTGCTGAGGTGATAAGAGTACACCAACATGCCTGGGCAGAAGGATCACAAAGTCTAATTGTTAAACAGTGTTTGTGTAAATGTCATTTTAATTTAAACAAATAACAAACAAACATGGTCCCTGTGCATACAGAAATTTGATGGAAACCAGAGACTCTAATATAGCTTTTTTTCTAATAGAAGCTTTTTTCTTGGTTTTTTGAAACAGAGTTTTGCTATGTACCCCAGGCAGGCCTCAAACTTAAAGAATAACCCTCCTGCCTCAGCCTCCCAAGTACTGGGATTACAGGCATGTGCCACCAGAAACTTTAAATGTTCTTTTCCTGTTTTTATGCAATACTGGGAATTGAACCTAGGCATTTATATAAGCTACAACCTCAGCCCTTTTTAAGACAAGGTCTTCCTAAATTGTTACATTATCTATGCTTGGCTCAAACATTCCTCCTGCCTCAGTCTCCCAGAGTGCTGGGATTACAGGTGTGTGCCATCATGTCTGGCTTCATGGTGTGTTTTTATGTTCTATGTACACAAGTGTATGTCATGAAAGATCAAGTTTATTTATATTTGTTTGTTGTGGGCAGTGCTGGGAACTAAACCCAAGGCCTACTTTGCTGCTGAGCTCCAAACCAATCCATTTTTAATTAAATATAGAGTTGGGCACAGTGGTGCACACATGTTATCTCAGCACTCTGAGAACTAAGGCAGATCACAAATTTGAGGTCACCCTGGGCAATTAGTGACTAGAGAGACCCTGATTCTACAAAGAAAATTTTAAAAGGCTAGGAATATACAGCTCAGTGCAAAGTTCCTTGGTTCAATGCTCAGTATTGAAGAGAAAAATACTTGCACACAATTTAAAAAGTCATATATAACGTATGGTTGAAATATCTAATGAATGTTTATCTAATGAATTTATTACTAAAAGACACATTGCCATTATTTCCCCTCAGAGTACTCCCCCTTCCTTTGAACTCTCTTGTCATTTGTGCCACTTTCTGAAGCAGTTCTGCAAGTCCTCTTTCTTGATTCTTTATGAGGTGTGATAAAAAATATGGTGAATGCTGCTGTTGAATGCCATCCTACAGGAAAGCAGCCTCATAAAAACTTGGTAATGTGTCCTCATTCTCCTTAGAGTCTGTCCTTTCCCCAAATCAAAATGACCATGAAAGAGTAAATATTTTGAATTAATCCAGGACATCGAGGCAGCCACAAAATGCAACTAAAGACACTCAGGTAAGAGGTCTTGCAGAACTGCTTCAGAAAGTGGCAAGAACAATGGTTAAGTGTGTTTGAAGCAAAGGGGAGTATTTTGAGGGTGATAATCGGCAACATGCCTTCTACTGTAATAAATTTAAACATAATAAAATTTAAACATTTACTATATCTTTAGATCACATCTCATAGAAAAGAGCCATTTTCTACCCAGTCTTTCCTCACCTAGATTTTCTTCTTCTGAGGAATTTACTTTGGTATGTTTTCACTATTACTTCTGGTATTTACCTCCATATGTTTGAGTTATACTATGACACTTGATTTAGCAGCTGATTTTATCTTTCTGCAATGTTGAGGATCAAACCCAGAGCCTTGTACAAGAAAGAGATCTACCACTGAACTATCACTTCAACCCTGTTTATCAATTTTAGATATCACATTTTATCATTTATTAAGATAGGAAAATATTTGACCTGGGCTGGGGATTTAGCTCAGTGGCATAAATGCCTGCCTGGCAAGCACAACCTTGCAAGTTTGATCCTTGGTACAAAAAAAAAAAAAAAAAAGTTTTAAAAAAATTAAATATTTTGACCTGAGGCCCCCTTCACAATATTATTTAATGCAACAGTTTGCTGATTATATTGCATGACATCATTAGGCTCATGTTACATATTCACTGGTAAGCCAAGCAGTACACTAAAATTAAGTTTCTTGCCTTTTACAAATTTTCGTTTTTGCAACAGGTAAAGCTGCTTCATTTTACAGCTGCTTATTTTTTCCCTATGTGACCTTTGCTGCTTCTCTCCACACTCTCCTCCAGCAGACCTGCTATTTCCCACCAGTATTCAGAGACTCCAGCTTCCTCAACCCTGCCTCTCGCACTACTCACGGTCAGTGGTGTCTGGGCCTGCTGCATAATGATCACTGTACCACCACATTCCCAAATACTTCTAATAAACTTTTAAACTCTGGCTTTTATAGACTTCTTTTCCCTCTAAATAACCTTTAATGTGAAGGCTCAAATTATAATTTATTTTGAAACAGGTTCTCTCTATGTAGTCCAGACTGGCCTTGAACTCAAGGCAATCTCTCTGCTGCAGCCTATTGAGTGTTGGGATTATAGGTGTAAACCACCATATCAGGCTTAAGCATGTTTTTAGAGATTACAGTCATACCATGACATAGGACTGGTATCAAGTCTGCAATTCACAGTATAGCCTGGTAGTGAACAAAATTTCATCTAGATTATTCAAACCAGAAAGAAAATGTCAAATTTTCATTCAGAAAACATGAGATGCTACAGCTGTCAGTCTGAGACAGAGCATTGAGGTGGAGTCCATGAGCTTCTGCAAAGTGTGGCCCATCCAGGGCAACAGCCACCATGGCACAGAGCAGTAGCAGTCAGTGATCTGAGGGGCTAATGAGGAGCTCACAAGAGAACAAAGGATGCACAGATCTGGAAGGCTCTGACCTTCTTTCATCTTCTTCTTAATGGGCTCCAAATCCTCCTGGTCCTGGGACCCTAACAAAGGAGAAGGTGCTCCTTCTCTGTCTGGGAGCACTGAAGTGAGGCTGGAGAGTTCGTCACTTGCCACAAATGGACCACATCCTTTTGGGGAGATGCTTGCACCTCCAGACCCTGTGAAAGATCAAACAAGACAGGTTCTAGTTCATCTGCATCAGGTCAGAATGTGTTGAGAAAGTGTCACTGATTCAACCCAATGTGTGGTGTGAAATCCAAGCTGTCAGTTTTTGTTGTTTCATTTGTTGTGGTACTGGGGATTGAAACCAGGGCCTTCACACTGAGCTGCAACCCAGCTTTTTTGATTTCAAGACAGGGTTTCACTAAGTCACCTTGGCTGGACTCAAACTTGCAATATGCTTCATCCTCCAAGAATACTGGGGTTATAGGTAGTAGCAACCATACCTGGTAAGATGTCGTAACTTAAAAAGCATACATGGCTCACCAGAAATACTGTACACACAAGTTATATGTCTTAAATGTACCAGGGCCTATTGCTGTGCAAGTGGAGCCAGGGCAAGTGGCATATCGTAAGAAAAGACACACAGAACCCTAAGTCTTTGATAAGATCAGCCCTCAACACCAGGGCTACCATACACAAATCTGTATGCCAGCAAGCACAATGCACATTACCTGGCAAACAGCCCCAAAAGAAGCACAAAGCAGGGACTCTTCAGACAGGAGTGGGGGTTGTGGTGGGTGTGACAAAGGGAAGGAGTGGAGCTACATAGGTAAGGAGAGTTCTGACCCACTTCAGCAAGAAACCAGAGTCCCAAATGATGGGAATGAGTTTGGCAGAAATGTTGGCAAACTTCCCAGTATCCTTTATTCAAGACCTAGTTCATAATGTTATAGTACAATGCACATCTAGTTCATAATATTCAAATGGTAAATGGTATTATTATTATCATTGTTATTGTAACTTTGAGACAGTCTCATTATGTAGCCCAGGCTGGCCTGGGACTTGAGGGGATATTCCTACCTCATTCTCCCTAGTGCTGGGATTACAGGCATGCAGCACCACAGCCAGTACAAATGATATTATTTGAAAAAAAAAATTGGCCTATGGTAGCTGGGGAAAACAAATAAACAAAACAGTATCACTATGGGAACAAACTAGCTCATATACTGAAGGAAGAAAAGGATTGTTAGCTTCCTAGGCTAGCTTTTGGTTCCAGCACTCACTTCACTATGACCTTTCCAAGCCTTGTAATGAGCCAGGTGTGAAGACACATGCCTGCAATCTCAGCACTGTGGTAAGCTGAGGCAGGATATAAGTTCACCCCAGCCTTAGAAGCTTAGTAACTTAGTAACCCTATCTCAGAATAACAAAAAGGGGCTAACATGTAGCTTGTTGTGAAGGAGTTCAACCCCACCACATCAAAACAAAAGCAAAAACAAAAACACACCTTCTAAATTTACCTGGGATTATCTCCAGAACAAAAATTATAGTGATGGCACCTGACAGGCTTCATCATGTGAAGGATTAATCTCTAACTTACAAAAAACCAATAAAAAGCAATTATCCCCAGGTGGAAGCAGCTATCTATAGTTTTGGCAACTCCCACTGTCTTTGCCAGAGAAGCCATCTATACCAATGATATTTCTGTAACAGCATATTATTAACAGCAATCTGAGGTAATGATGTTAAAGCAGAGATCTGTTTGCAGATCTCTAAGGAGAGGTGGCACAGACAGGGGCACTTTCCATAGACAAAGAACTGATATTTGTTGTACAACTGTGGGGTTCATCTATCCAATGTAAAGCTATTATTTTTCTGAATCTTATTACATCTGTATTTGTGTCCTCCACTACTTCCTTCTCAGTTGACACAGATAAGCCTGCCAGATTGTCACTAAGGATCACACTTCAATAAAACATGCTAAAGACAAAAATAAAAAGCAATTTCACACTATCTCGTATCTGGTAGGTACTTAATATTATCTACCATATAGTTATTTTATTAGCATGCACCTACTTACACATATAGATAGGAAATTTTTGTTTTTTAAAATTATACAATTTATAAATGCATTACCTTTTTTATTAAATTACATCACTAAAAAGTTAATAAAATGGAAGTGAACTGAATTGTACTTCTGAATCTCTGGGGATGTCATCATGTGGGTGAGCACAGATGCCGGATCCAGCTGGGAGCCAGATATTTCCCTGCTGGACCCCATCTGAGTTCTGAGGAACCTGGACAGTGTGTGAAGAGCAAACTTGCCTAGAGAACTTATAAGAATGCAATCATTCTGCCTGGCAAGTGTAAGGTCATGAGTTCACTCCTTGGTACAAAAAAAAAGAGAAAAGAATGAAACCATCCAGGTAGTCACTCCTATCTGGCATGTTTTCACCTCAAAATGATAGCATTTTCTTCCACTTGTGAATCTGAGGTAATGATGTTAAAGCAGAGAGGTTAGTCAAAAGACTTTGAGAAGCTACACTTGATCTTAGCCAAAAGGCCGAGAAGCGATCGACTTTGAGAAGCTATAGCTAGAGTGTACACTGTTGGCATGGTCTAAACTGCACTCTTTAAGTTGAGGCACTCACTGTCTCAGCTGTTTGTGCAGCTAAGCATCCTCACTGTCAGTCTAAGAAGCCCTCCCATGTGTGTACTGAAAAGTCACAGCCTTACCATGTCTGTTATGGTTTGCATCTAGAGTCCACCTAAAGCCCCATGTGATCATTTGGACAGTGATAGGATTGTGGAGGCACACAGCTGACATGGTGTTATGAGGTGGGGTCTGGTTGAGAAAGGCTAATCTCTAGAAGGGTTCATCTCTCTCCCTAGTCTTCCCTTTTCTCTCTGATTCCCTGCCACCATGCCCTGAGCAGCCCACCTCAGCTCTCTTCCACTATGTATGTCTGCCACACTGTCCTACCTTGCAGCCAGCTGACTATGCACTAAAACATGAGTCAAAAATAAACCTTTCCTTCTTTAAATTGTGGGTGTCAGGTACTGTGTCTCAGTGATGAGGAAAGTGGCTTCAGACAATGTCACTCCTCAGATGGCTGGGAATCTGCCATATAGGAAAGAGTGAAACATGCAGCTGGGAACATCTTGCTGCTGTGTAGTCTGCCTTATCCAAGGGCCTGTGAGTGAGAAGGGAGCTGCTGGAGACCTCAGGGAGGACAACAGGTAACGTGAGGCTGCCTGTGTGAGGGCTGACAGTATTAGGAAGCAAAACAGTTAAATTAACAAAAATGGAAGTTCAGATAGCCCAGGAAAAGATTTCCAATTTTAAGATGACACATTGACTTTCTGTATTTCCTGACTCTGTTTCCACAAATCCCATGAGAAAGCTTAAGGAATGAAAAAAGGCAGGGAGCTGGGGTGTGGTTCAGCAATAGCACAGTAGCTCATGTGGCCCTCCATAAATCCCAAGCACCACCAGAAGGAGCACCCTACAGGAGAGCAGTTAGCCAGCTGGCGAGAACTGAAGGAGCTCTCCTCCGGAAGAGGGCTCTCTTGCTGCTACTGCCAATCAGGGGAGAGAATCATTAGGAACAGAGATTCTCTTTGCATAGGCTCCCCTGCTTCCTGCTAATGAATATGATGTGAAGCCATCTTGAAACCTCGAGATATCTTGACATCCATAAGACAAAGGAAGCTTGAGTGGACAGATGTGCAGGCTCTGGAGGCACCATAATCTGTTGGGCTGGCTTTGGGCTGTGTTTCTCGACTTTTTGTTATGGGACAGGTTTTCTGTCACATCCAAACATATCCTAACTGACATGTAAGGGGAAACCTATAGACTGCTATGCATGTGAGATGAGAGAACCAAGCATTCGAGGAACCAATAAGAATATGCCCAAAATGAGGTACTGAAACTATAAAACTTCACTGAAGATGATCGAGGAGATTAACCAGGAAAACAACAAAACAAAAAACAAGGAAAAACACCATTTTCCCCAAATCAACATCTCAAAAAACAAACAAAAACCCCTTGAAAACATTATCTTGAATTAAAGAAGTCAGTCAGAAAAAACCACACAGCTTAGAATTTTGTGGGCATGAAATGTCCAGAACTGGCAAATCCATAAACACGTTTCCATTCAGGTGACAGAAATGTTCTGGAATCAGTGGTGATGGTCACACAACCCTGTGAATATACTGAGAACCTCTAATGTATATACACTTTAAATTAATATTTATGGTACATGAATTACATTTCAAAGACTAAAAAATACCATGGAACCATACTTAAGCCTCAGCAGTTCTCCTTGTGGAACAAGTCAATATTTGCCACCAGAACTCTTACTAATAGAACTTTCTGCAGTGGCTTTTCTGCCTCTGTGACAATATAGCCAAGGATCAGTGAACTAGAAACTGAGACTGTGACCTCCCTCTCACCTGAGCTGGAGGACTGATCGCGCCCTGCACAGGATGGCTCCATGGAAGAGGCAGAGGCCGTGGGGAAGAGGTCTGACGTTGATGTAGATGGCTGTGGTTCCTCCAAGCATGCCTGGGTGGCAGGTAATGGTGGTGGGACCTGGGGGTTGTCATCCCATCCTGGACCTGAGGGACCTTTGGTCACATGGAACATATTTTCTTTATTGGCTTCTGGAAGCACAAAAGAGCAGAAAAAGCACATACTCAGGGCTCAGACAGCAGGGGCTGAAGGCTGTTCAAGAGGTCAACAGCCTTCACACACAACTGTGGCTTGACCAGAGCTCACTTACCAAAGGATTCCTGGGTCATGCCTTGCTTTGCATTTAAAGATTCGTAGAGGTATGCCACATCTAAAAAGAAATAAATTAGGGTGGTGGTCATGTGGGAAATGAGACCTCATTTCTCTTCTCTTGCCTCTGGTCACATCACAGACTGTCTGTCAACTATCTTCACTCAGCAGTAACATCATCAGTTAGTGAGGTCCCAACACAGGTGACACTCTACCAGCTTGTACAGGCAAGCCTCGGAGGAAGACGCCTCAGGAGGCAGGATAGGGTGAAGAGTCTGTGCCTGCTTACAACTGCAAGCCACTGAAAGGAACAGATACAAGATCTTGCTGTGTGGCAAAGGGCTGATTTTATGTCAAAGAATATCTAACTCCTCCTTCCTTTTTCCTTATGAAGGAAGACTTTCCAGTGACCTCCAACTATTTCAGGGAGACCTTTGAAGGAGCCCCCTAACTGTCCTGTCCTACACCATTCTTGCACAACATAAACACAGACTCTTGAAGCTATTTCCAGGCTCGTCTCTGCTGTCTCTTGTATGTCTCCATAAGCAGAACCTCTAGGACCATATTCCTGGGTTTTACTACTACTTAAAACCCAGTTCTTCTACTGTACTACTTCTACTTCTTCTACTACTTAAAATCCAGTTCTTCTACTGGATCTCACAACCCATTCCTGTTTCTCCTTTGCGGCTGGCATTTTAAGAGGCACCACTCATAATCACGGTGGTGTTCTTGGAGGAAGGCTCTGATCACAAAGTCAACACTCCCACTCTTCAACTGCTTACACCAGCAATCAACATAGACAGTAAAGGGAATGCAAGCCAATATAACTATTCCAACAGTCATTCTGAGAATGTTTCCTGGACGCAGTTGGGTTCCCCTCACCACCAGACCCAGTCATGTGCCTGACCCCAGGTGGATTTCCCCTTACTATGTTCCGGCTCATTCTTCCTGTACACCAGGTAGATGACATCCCCAGTCTGTAAAGGGCAAGTCTGCTTTTTAACAACCTTCAACTTGTTGATTACTGTTCCATTGGTGCTGAAAAGAAAACACAAGTATAATTTTCCCTACTCAAAATAACTTGGGGTTACATTTTTTTTCTGTCACCATCAGGAAACTTGCACAATACCATCATTTTGAAAATACTCACAGGAATAGTAATGGACACATGCAGGTATAATTCACAATTCTCTTGCAAAAAGCTTGTCTGTAATTCACTTTCTCATAAACTAGGAACCACATGTTAATGAGTGATTTAACATTTCTGCTACTCCTATGCCAGGTTCCTTTTCAGGTACCTCCTGGTGGATCCTGAGGACTTGTCAGCAGCACCATGCTTCCATTTCTAGGACCTCCTGAGCTTTGCTTAGCCTGCCCACAGGTCTGTCTCCCGCTGACAACCAGAACCCTGGTTAGCTCATTGCTCAGATACGCAGATTCCTCCTAAGAGACAGAGTTTACACTACCAACTGATGATGATATAGTCCCTGTGCTCAGAACATGTGGTCTGCTTGGATGGGACATGCTAAGGCACATGTCCCAGACCTAGGCTGTGAGGGGGACACTAAGCCAGACACACAGGAAGTATTTCCCTGGGAGGGATTTCTGAGAGACTTGATGGAAAATCAGGAGTTGGCTACACAATGGGCTAACTGAACACATGAAATTCAGCACTGGAACCACCATGCATCTTAGCTTCTCTTGTAAGGTCCACTGGTGAAGGGACTCTAGAAGAGCAGTCTTCTACCACAGCTCACTAAGGTCAGGGAATGACAGGACTTTCTGTAAAGGACCAAAAAGTAAGGGGTAAGTCTCCGTTCAACTACCCCACTCTGCCTGTGGTATAAAGGAGCTAGGGAGGGAATGTAAACAAAGAGGAATGGCCACATTCTAGTCAAGCTCATAACAGGTAATGTAGCCCTGGTTTGCTGACCTCGACCATCATCCTGCAGCTGGGTCCTCTGTTGCCAGCTTCTCCCTGTCATCTGCCTACTTCTCCACTCAGGCTTCTGTAATGGTGTTCCGCTGCTCCTGGGCTGAGCACATGCCCCAGTGTGGCTTTCCACACACTTCCCCTCTGATCTCAGTCCTTGGGCCTCTAGGCCTCTACCCATGTGTGCCCCTCTGTCCCTCTGTCCTAGCCCTCCCTGCTCCAGAAATGTGGCATCTTTGGAAATTGGGAAAAGTGGGAACAGACTCTGCTTGAAGCCTCCAAAGAAACTGGGCCTGACTAGACCTTAGTTTTAGCCTAGATAGATTGGTGCTAGACTTTGGACCTCCTCAGCTGTAACACAATACATGTGTATTGTTTAAAGCCACTAAATTTGTAGCAATTTGTTGAAATTAAATCATCATCTAGCCAGTCTGGTGAAGCCAGGCCCAATTTAGGCAGACAGCTCCAAATAGGCTGAGTTTTTTTCTTTTTAATTAGCATATGTTTGCAATACATAATGAATACATTCTCCTCCTCTCTTCTCTTCTTTCTCCCTCTATCCCAACTCCCTTGCTAGCTGCAAAAGGTCTATTTCCTTGTTTTTCATCTTGCTCTTTATTTATACTTCAGGTTTTCATACAAGAGAAATCATGCGACACTGACCCTTCCACGTTTTACTTTGCTTAGCATTATGGTCTCACGGTGCTCATTTTTCCAAAAATAGTTCAAATTTATCCTCCTTTATGACTGTAGTACCCTACCGTGTGAACATGCATTTTCTTTATCCATTTATCTATTAATGAACAAGATTTAGCTATTATGAATTGTGTTGCCATACACATAGGTATACCTGTATCACTGTAATATGATTATTTCTTTGGGGAATATACCCACAAGACACATAGCTGAGTCAAATGAAATTTTTATTTTTATTTTTTTGAGGAATTTCGACACTGATTTCTAAAGAAATTGTATTAGTAGTTTACATTTCCACCAACAGTGTAGGAAAGGGTTTTTTCTCCCCATAAGCTTGCCAGTATTTATTGTTTGAGTTGGTGATAATAGTCATTCTTTCTCAACTAATAAAGAATCTCACTGTCGTTTAAATTTGTATTTTTCTAATAGCTGAAGATGAACTTTTTTTCATGTATTATTGGCACCTGTACATCTTTTGAGACAGCTATTCAATTGCTCTTTTTTGATGGGTTTTTATTTACTTGAGTTTTTATAATACTCTAGATATTAGTCCTAGGTCTGAGGAGTAGCTGGAAAATTTTTTTTCCATTCTATCAAGTTGTACCTTTACTCTGTTTGTTGTTTCCATTCTTTACAGAAGCATTTTAATCTGATATGATCCCATGTGTTGATTTTTGGTGTTATTTCCTATGCAACTGGGTTTCTGTTCAGAAAGTCCATGCCTATGCTATGTCTTTAAGAGTTTTATTTCACTTATCATCCAGCAGTTTTAATGTTCTTGTTTTAATATCTAGGTTATTAATTCACTGTCATTTTATTTTAGTACAGGGTGAGAGATACGAGTTTAGATTTATTCTTTTGCATGTGGATAGCCAGTTTTCCCAGTACCATTTGTTAAAGAGGCTATCTTTCCTCCAGCATTTGCCATTTGGCTCCTTTGTCAAACAGACAGTACCCTCTGTTTCCTATATTTGTTAATTATTAGAATAAGCAAAAGAGCATCACTACTTCCTAGTAAAACACTTTTCCCAGTCTTCTATCCCTGAAACTGTTCTTATTGTAGGGCCTGATTGCTAAAAAATAGTAAGACTTACTCAGTGGCAAAGGCATACCTCACTATGCTGCTGGAGGGCCCTGACACTTATGTGGGATTTAAAACATGCACATTCAGTGGGGGCAGACTGGGGTACACCTGTAATCCCAGGGTAAGATAGGAGGATGGCAAGCTCAAGGCCAACCTGGGCAATTTAGCAAAACCCTGTCCCAAAATAAAATAAAAAGGATAGGATGGAGTTCAGTGGTACAGCACTTGCCCATCATGTGCAAGGTTCTGTGTTCAGTCTTCAAATGAAACAAAACAAAAAACGTGATACATTTCAATGACACATTCCCTTCAAGAGCATAATCAGACATACGTACGGAGTCTATAGGACAACCACTACAATGTAGTTTGTATTAAGAGTCAAAATAATAAATGTCCACCAACGAGGGAAATGACAAATTATCGTGAATAATAATGCAAGAGATGACTGGAATCTAGTTGCATAGACAGCTAAGCCACCAGTGGAAATGCAGAGATGAAGACAGTAAGGGTCACATAACTTCATTAAGGCAATAATAGCCTCAAATATATATTTTTAATGTGAGTGGAGTTTTGGAAAGCTTTCCATGTTTTAGATAGCAATAAGGTTATATAACGAAAAAAATGGGAATAAAGCTTTTGTAAATGGAGAGAGGAGTACAGGTTGAAGGGAGGATAGGGGAATGGTGAAAAAAAACCAAGTTATATCATGTACAGGCACAAATTCTCTGTGATAAATGTGATTATTATGTATATCTAAAATGTACCAATAAAATCTGATTGGGGGGGAAAAAAAAGAATTTATTAACCACGCTGGGCTAATAAATTACGTGCCCATAATCCCAGTCCTTGGGAGACTGAAGCATGAGGGTCCCTGAGAGCTTAAGGTCAGGCAGTGTTACACAATAAATTCAAGCCCAGTCTGAACTACCTAGCAAGACCCTGTCTGAACAAAATAAAATGAAACAAAAAACCAATTTATTAGCCAGGCACAATGGCCTATACCTGTAATCTTGGCAATGAGGGATCCTGAGGAAGGATTTAAAGTTCAGCTGCTTAGTGAGAGCCTATCTCAAAATTAAAAATTAAAAATGGGCTCAGTATGTATTACATTAAAAATGTAGCTCAGTGCAAAGGCCCTTGGTTCAAACCTCAGTACCATAAAGAAAAGACAATTTATTAATTTCAAAAAAAAAAAAACCAAGATATTTTAGTTTGTGAGAAAAGTCAAACTTTAATAGGTTTGTAAAACTAAAAAATTTATGTTTTTGTTTTGCTTTGTGCCATGCTAGGAATTATCCAGGATCTCACACAGGCTAGGTAAGCACTATGGCATTGGCCTAAATCCCCACCCCTTTTCAAAACAATTTTTTGAGACATGGTTTTACTAAGTTGCCCAGGCTGGGCTTCAACTTGCAATTCTCCTGCCTCAACCTTTTGAGTAGCTGATGTTATAGGTATACACTACCATACCTAGCTATCAGTGTCTAAAATGTCTTATTTCTGGGCCAAGTGTGGTGGCACATACCTGTAACTTCAGCACTTGGGAGGCTGAACCAGGAGGATCATGGTGAGTGTGGGTTATATAGTGAGTTCAAGGCCACTGAGAACTATATAGCCAGACCCTGTCTTAAAAACCAAAATGTTTTATTTCTGAGCCATACTTTGAATTGTTTTTATTTTTATGGTACTGGAGATTGTTTTTTAAAAATATTTTTGTGATACTGGATATTAGGTATGCAATCTACTCTTGAACTACAGTCTCATTTTCAATTTCATTTCATTTCGAGATAGGCACTGTCTCACCAAATTGCCCAAGATTGGCCTTGAATCTAGAATCTATCTGCTTCAACTTCCTGAGTACCTGGGAGTATAGGTGTGTCCTACCCAGCCCAGCTTCTGAACCATATGTCATTTAATTTGAATTTAAGGTCTGTAGGCACCAAAGTAATACCCAGGATTCCATTTTAGAAACCAGAAAATATAATAGGATATGTTGAAAAACTATCAGCATATTCAGAGAAAGCATGCTACTGTTATTTCTCTGAAACACACAACTATCATCTTCCTAAACCACTAGAAGAAACAGAAAGAAGTTTGGAAAGTGCTCACCTGGTATCTTCCAGTGTCACCTGACCGGACTTTTCATCCACTACAATTTTACAGTGATCTCCAGAGACCAGTTTATTGCTGGGGAATGAAAGGTCACAACCTAAAAGAGAGGACAGGAAGACGCTGGAAATTGAGGTTCTGGGAACTCTTGCCTTTGCTTTACCAAAGCATGCCACCAAAGCATGTGCCAAAGTGCTGACACAAGAAACATTTAAGTAGCTAAGCATTTAACCCAAAGTAAAAGAGGAGGGCACTGTGTCTTGAGCCTTCTTGAATTCCATTACGCAGTAGATGACCCATCATGACCACAACAGCTTCCTCAGAACAATTTGGTTGCTTTTTAAGACAAAGTCTCAACATGTAGTCCAGGCTGGCCTCAAATTTGAAATCCTCTTGCCTTATTCTCCCAAGTGCTGGATCAACAGAAGAGCTTTTTTTTCTTCCTTTGGGCGGTACTGGGAATTGAGCCCAACATGCTCACACTGAGCTAGACTATTTTTTTAATTTGTAACTTTGAGACAGGGTCTTGCTAAGTCACTAAATTGCCCAACCTAGGCTCAAACTTTCAGTCCTCCAGCTTAAGTCTCCCAGAATGCTGGGATTACAGGCATGCATCCCTGTGCTTGCTTCAGTGCAATTTTATGACATGCATACATGCACAGCTAGTCTGATAAATACCGGAATTTAAAATAAAACTAAGGGGCTTAATTAACTTAATCCTTAACATTTTCCTCTGTGTAACCTAAGGTTTCAAAAATCACTATAAAATTGAAGCAGTCAGAGAAAATTGACACAGTCACAGAGAATCTGAACAAAATTATCATGTGCACATGTACAAGAACATATAGAACAGGAAAGCATCCAGAGCAATACACAGCCAGATCTTCATTAAATACAAGGGGGAAAGGGAAATTCTCAAATATATAATTGCTTCTCCATTAAATCAAAAGTACAAACACTTTTAGAAAACTATATGTACTTACTAATTACTATTGGTTGTAATAGTAATCTATGGTTCTTCATAACAATATAGGAATTAAAGGCAATGTAAAACTGAAGAATTTAGCACTCAGGAGGCTGAGAAAGATCACCAAGAATTCAAAATCAGTCTAGGATACATAGTGAGTTCAAGGCCAGCCTGAACTACATAGCAAGACTCTGTCTCAAAAAAAAAAAAAAAAAAAAAAGAAAGAAAGAAAGAGAAAAAGAGGGGTGGGGATGTAGCTCAGCAGTTGAGCACTCCTGGGTTCCATCTGTACTATGATCTGTCAACGAACCAAATAAAACTAAAGAATTTGTCAAGGAGACAGTGACTAGTCAAATTTACTTCTTAAAACGTTCCATGTGGAACCTGGTTTGGCCTGATTTGGGGGGGGGGTTAACAGTGGCAGTACTGTGGATTAAACTCAGAGGCACCACTGAGACATCCCTAGCCCTGGCCTAAACCTTGCTTCATCACTAAGTGTCTGTGTACAGAAGAATCAATGTTGTTTTGGGTTTCCTCTTCTTGGCTACAGTTTTATCAGCAGGTCAGGAGAAGAGCCAGGGCCAATGTTCCTCTCTACCCCTGGGCCCAGAGGAATTTATTTATTTATTTATTTATTTATTTATTTAATTTTTGAGACAGGGTCTCACTATGCAGTTCAAGCTGGCCTTGAACTCACAGTGATCCTCCTATCTCTGCCTTCTGAGTCCTGGAATTACATGTGTGTGCCATCATGGTGGCAGAACCCCTTTAAGGGAGAGCAGGAGTCCAGAAGCCTACTCATTCAGAGGACCCTGAAGTAGGTAAAGTGTAGTGAGTATCCTAGCTCACAAGCAGGTTCTAGTAGGTAGCAATGTACTACTCAGCCACTACTTGATGTCTATGAACTGCTAGATTGATGTCTATGGCACCTGGTTCTGCCACTTGATGTCAGCACACTCATCACCAGACTGAGTTTTCCTGCTGCTGATCATTATCTGGCCATATACCAGACAGGCTCCAAGGTGGGGCTCTGTTTCTGCTAACATGCCTTCTGGGACAGTTTTAACACTGAGCTGTAACTGTGGCATCATCTTAAGACCCTGGAGGGTACAACACAGCTTAGTGATTCCAGACTTGCTTATCTGCAGCTCTTCAGTGTGGCCAGAAATCTCTTGGTTCAGCTCCTCAATCTAGCTAGTGAATCGGGTTGGCATCCCTCCCATTCTAGTCATGACCTCATATTGGCTTCATGCAATCTTGGTGAGAACTGGAGCCAGGAATAGATTCTACTTCCACACTGACATGGCCACCCAACCATCCTTTAGGGCACTGATATCTACTTGTGGTTTTCCTCTTCCTGCAAAAAGAAAATTCCTCCTTCAGGCCTTCAATTTCCATCTTTGGGTTGATTCTAGCCTGAATGGCTGGTCCAGCATTTTAGGCAGGCCACTGATGTCAGCCTCCATGCTCAGAGACAGGGCTTGCTTCATTAATCTTGAAGTTGACTCAAAAGTTATCTACAGCCAGACTGGTATTGTTGTCAATGTACAGGATAATCCTGGAGTTCTCCATAGTGGCACCAAAAATCTTGTTACCCAGGTCTTGGACCTTTGCCTCCAGTCTACCACTAGTCTACTTCTGGGCACACACTAAGGCCAGGTAGTTGCTGAACTTTTGCATAGTGATATTCTGACAGCCCATCAATAGCTCAGTGGACCATGCCAAAGCACCTGCATAGCACTCATCACCATAAACCCCCAAGAAGAGGACACAAAATGCTTGGAGGACATGGACACACCACCGGTCACAACTCCCCAAAGATGTTGGGTTCACAGAAGGGGCTGCCTGGCCCAACACACATGAAGCCACCATATAAGCACCCAAGGATGAAGCAGACAGTACCTGGCAATAGTCAAAAGAAGTCATGGCAAAATTCATTCAAGCAATACTAGTCTCAGGAGAAGCTGCTGATAGCAGAAGTCAGAAGAATTAATCCTGTTACGTCAACAATTTTTATCCTGGACTCCTTCAAGGAGTAAAAACAATTCCCATCAAAATCTCAGAAGGCTTAAAGACACCAACAAGCTAACCCTAAATTTCACAGGGAAAATTTTGGAATATTTAAAGCAATTCTGAAAAAGAACAACGTTGAAATGCTAATTACTCAGTTGACTTACAGTCAAATGACAATGATCAACAGTGTTGTATTGATGCAAGGAGGGACCAGTCATATAGAGAAAAGCAAAAATTAAAACTATGAAACTTTCAGTGACAAACCAGAGAAAATCTTAATGATGCTGGGTCTGACAAGGACTTCTTAGATATGATACAAAAATAACTGAGAAAAAAAATAAGCTAACATTCAATAAAACTAAGTATAGAGCTTTTGCCTTGCATGCACAAGGCCCTAACTACATTGTAAGGAATATTGTAAAGTGTAAAACTAACAATTACAAGTCTGTTTCTAGCTGGGCATGGTGGCACACACCAATAAGTCCAGCACTTACGTGGTTGAGGCAGGAGGACTGAGAGTTTGAAATCAGTGTGAGCTACGCAAGTATGAGGCCTTTCTGGCCTACACTAACTCGTGTGATGGTATCTCAAAAAAAAAAAAAAGTGTTTAATTTCTACCCAATTGTTAATTTTCTAATATTCATTGTTACTGATTCTTAATTTCACTCCACTGCAGTGAGAGAAAAATTTCGTTCTGGAGGATGTATGACAACTGGAGGACGTGAAGCACAATTTCATAAAGTTGTAGGAATCTACACTGACCTTTCAAGTGGCACGTGTCACATGACAGCCCACTTTCTGGAAAGAACCGAAAGGCACTGTGCACCTCGCACCCCGCCTGGTGGGCTCCGCCCGCTCCCCTACGTCCCGCCAGCACTTCAGGTGCTTTCCACTCCTACTCAGTGCCTATTCCCATTCCGCTGGATCCTCGACCCCGCCCTTTCTCTGACCCCCGCTCCAGTCCTTGATGTCCACCCCCTGCCCGCTGCTTCGCACCTCTCCGGCGCCCGAGGGTCCATTCGCGCTTCCGCAAAAGGACGTGCGGCTCGCTCTGCTCGACGCCTAAGCGGAGAAGCCGGCCCCAGGGCTGCGGAAGCAGCGGCTGCTCGTCTTCCCCGGGAGGTTCCATCGAATTCACATCTACGAGACCCGGAAACGCAGCTGAGAAGGACGCGCCGCCCCAGTCAAGAAACAGCTTAGTTGGCTACCGCCGCGCTTCGCCCCTGCGCCGCTTGCCCTTGTCCCACAGCTTCGGCCCGCCGCCCGCCACCCGCCAACAGCCCAGCCGCTCACCCCACGCCCCGCGCCCACCCCGGAACCGGCAGCACGACCGCCGCGGCTGTCAACAGACCTCGCAGTCTCTCAGCTGATCCGCGGGCGGAGCCATGCGGCGCGCTCCACTATTGGCTGGCGGCGGCGCCCACTGAGAGCGGCGCCTAGAGCGGCAGCGGCGGCGGCCCTCAAGAGTGGACGTTTTGGGGGCTGGCGGAGCCTGCGCAGAAGAGGTGCTGTGGGCAAATTCGCCATGTTTGACGCTGGCCGGGACGACTTCATCGCCACAGGATTACGGAAGTAGTTGCGTTCGACGCCATGTTGTGTGGCGGCAAAAGAGATGGGGTAACTTCTAAAGTGCACGTCCGAACAAGTTCTTATAGTTTCGACTAAAGTAAGGTGTCATTTAGATAGAGAAGCAACTGTACAGTGTACAAGAAAAATGTGAATAGGAGGTGCGTACGTATTTTACACATACATTTTTACGCGTGGATCACAAAGATGGGGCAATCTGAGCGCACTGCGCCCGCTCTCGGCGATGAGAGTATCTTCGGTGTCGTCGGCGTGTAAACCTGGGTCGCTCTTGGAGCCCAGGTTTCCCGCATCTTTCCATTGTAAGTGCACGTTACCCTTTCAGCGGTCCTCCACCCCACTCCCGGGCAAAAAATGACCAGGACGAGAAATTTTAGGCAGCTCGGAGAACAAGGCAATGTCAGCACTGTTGGAGCACTCAAAAATGAAGGGCGGCAAATGTGGAGCAAGCATCCAAGTTGATTAAAAAGGATGTATGCATATATAAACACACTTGAAATACTGGTGTCATACCGGCAATTCAGAGCTGCACGTGCAGTGTGTTTGCTGACCTACCCAAAGGAGACTATTTTGGAGAAAAGGAAAAAAGCTTCATTCAAAGCCAGATCCGCGGAGATGGAGAAGGCACATTTGACTCAAATCACTATCACGTGATGTACAGGTGTGGCGGGGTCTTTTATGGCAAGAAACAGGGCAGAGAGGGAATGCGATGAGGCAACAGGCCCCCAGGTTTACTTCATCCCCCTGCTCCCTCTCCGTTTTCCTTTCCTTATCCTGTGGAAAGGGAACACCAACCACTTCCTGGGGTCTGCCTCCGCATACCTTGCCAATCATCTGGACAGAGGAGAGGGTGATAGTTACGTCCCCAACATGAGCAAATTAGAAGTAGCTTGTCTCCAGAGGAAAATCTGAAACCTTTTTCCTATCTTCTCTTTTCTCCCTGTAAATCTGTGCTGTTGCTTCAGTTTTTAATTAACGTTATCACTGCAGCAAGTTCCCACAAGTGTCCCCTATCAAAGGGTGTGATGAGACTATTTTTCACAGCTAGGCATCCATTAAAGACAGGTGCCTCGGGCTGGGGATTTAGCTCAATGGCTTAAGCGCCTCCCTGGCAAGCGCGAGGTCGTGAGTTCGATCCCCAGTACCAAAAAAAAAAAAAAAAAAAAAAAAAAAAAGACAGGTGCCTCCCCAGCTGGTTCACTGTGTGATTATCACAAGAGTATAGCTGGATGAACCTGGGCATTAGGGCTTAACTATGGTACATACCTAAGCCATATGCTATAAGACCCCATGGTGGTGAACTGATGGCACACATGCCCTGGCGGGCTGTTTGTTACAATTATTGAAAGCTCTAAAAGGTTCACCATCACTGCTATAGAATTACTGCTTCTTGGGTAAAAACCTATACAGCATTTGCTGTATTGAATATTGTGGACAATTGTAATACAGTGGTACATACTTGTGTATTTTGTGGGGAGCAGGGACTTCACACTGAGCTACTATTTATTCAGACTATTTATTTTTAGACAAGGTCTTACTAAGGATTAAATTGCCCACACTGAGTTTGAACTCAATCCTCCTGCCTCACTGAGATTATAGGAGTGCACCACCATGCTCAGTTTATTCTTTGAACTAAATGTTTTATGTTTGTCCCTCCAGTATTTATTTTGGCTTCACCTTTCCTCATTTCTTTTAAATCATTTTATCCTTTGGGCTCATTACTACAACTCTGTAACATTTTACACTAAAAATTGAGGAAAGAGGAAAATTGGAGCATTTCCTCTAGTTTCTAGTACAAATTATATTTCAGGATTACCAAATGATACCATCTGAGGGAAGAGTCTATAGAATAATGCCAAATACTAAATGTAGAAGAAATTATAGAACAAGAAAAGTAGCCAGTTTTCTTCTCCATGAAACCATTTATACAGACCCAAATATGTTAGGTGAAAGGATTGAGGGGAACTGGATATTTTTAATAAATGCTATATTGTCACTCTACAGGTTACTTCCTGACTTTAAGGATAGAAACCCCCAACTTTATTATGGTGAGACCTGAATTTTTAACGTGACACCTCTGATCAGTCTTAACCCACCCAAACTTTGTTCTAATAGAAATTATGTGTTTATCCATTCAGTCTGATGTGAAGTCCGTATCATCTTGTAGGGAATATTCTAGCAGTAAAAGAATAAAGTTTGTATGCTCTGATGTCGCTGTGAAGAAACATTAGACAGCTTGAATGAAGATCACTCTTCCAAAAGGCAGAGAGTAATGAAGAGTGCTTAGGAACCTCCACATCAAAAGGCACACATCTGTGGATGTGTAAGTCTGTGGAACCCAACAGACACCACATCACATAGCTGGGCATAGTGGCATATGCCTGTAATCCCAGCACTTGGGAGGCTGAGGCAGCAGGATTGCTGCAAGTTCAAGGCCAGCCTGAACTGCATAGTGAAACACTATCTCAAAAAGGCAAACTGGCTAGTATGAGGTCCTGAGTTCGATTCCAAGTATCCTCCCCCAAAAAACACACATGAAAGGACACAGCAGGGCTGGGAATATAGCTTAGCAGCATAAGCGCCTGCTTGGCAAGCGCAAAGTCCTGAGTTCAATTTCTGGTACCAGAAAAAAAAAAGGACACAACATCTAAGTGCAGTACTCTACCCTAGATTGAACACAGCACTGGAAACTTAAGGAAAAGCATTACAAACATTAGGTGACTCAGTGGAATTCTGTTACAGTTAAATTCATTGATAACTACTGGGTTACATATAATTCTCAAGAACCATCATCCATATACACATTCATGGAGCCCACAAGTAAAGCAAACGAGGGTGAATTTTTACCAGTGGATAAATCAGGTAAAGAATATTGAGATGTTTTATGTGCTCTTTTTTTTTTTTCCTCCGATACTCAGGATTGATCCTGGCCATATTCTTATTTTTTTTGTTTTGAGATAGAGTCTTGCTAAGTCACTAAATTGATAAATACCTCAGCTGGTTCTGTATCTTGATTATTGTGAACTTCACTGCAGAAACATGGGTATGCAGGTATCTTTATAGTATGTTGCATTGTTTTGTCTTTTTGAGACAGGGTTTCACTTGGCAGCACAGGCTAGCCTTGAACTCACAGTGATTCTCCTGCTTCAGCCTCCCAAGTGCTGGGATTATAGGCCTGCACCACCATGCCTGGCTGCACTGTTCTTAATGTATTTCTCAGTTTTTGTTTATTTTTCAAGAGACAGGGTCTCACTTTGTAGTTCAGGATGGCCTTGAACTTGCAGTGAGCTTGCTGCCTCAGCCTCCCATGAGGTGCTTGGATTACAAGTGTGTGCTACTTTCCTGGACTGAATTCACTAAAATTCTGGAGTTTTTTTCAATACACAAGGTGACTTTGGTCCCTGTATTTTCTGAAAAATGAACCTAGTTGATCGACATTTTCAAATGATGCTTAATTCCAAAACATATATACTAAAATTAGAATCATACAGAGATAAGCATTGTTCCCACACAAGGATGACATGCAAATTTGTAAAGCATTCCTATATTTTTCTTTTTCTTTTTTTTTTTTTTTGAGACAGGGTCTTGCTATGCAGTTCAGGCTGGTCTTGAGCTCACTTTGTAGCCCAGGCTGGACTTGAACTTGCAATGATCCTCCTGCCTCAGCCTCCTGAGTGCTGGGACTACCGGCGTGTGCCACTATGCCCAGATTATATTTTTATATTTTAATAAAACAAAAAATGGAAGAAAAAAGTCAGGTGTGGTGGTGCACACCTGGTTTGTTATCCCAGCCTGGGAGGCTGAGGCAGGAGGACTGCCACAGGTTCAAGGCCAGCCTGGAGTACACAGCAAGAACTTACCTCAAAAACAAAAAAAAGCAGTGTTACATAAATGCAAAATAAATTTTCAAATGTATTAGCCTATAGGTTGTGTGTGTGTGTGTGTGTGTGTGTGTGTGTGTTTATAGTACTGGGGATTGAACCAAGGGTCTTCACACTGAACTACTACATCTTTTTTTTTCTTGGTACTGGGGATTAAATCTTGACCTCATGCTTGCCAGGCAGGCACTTATGCCTCTGAGCTAAATCCCCTACCTACATCCTTTTTGGATGATTTTTTTTAAGAGTAGAATGTATTTATTGAGAGGAAGAAAGCTTCTGTCTGAAGAGAAACAGGAAGAGTCCTGAGTGGGTTGTCCCTTTTTGCATTTTTTTTGATGCAGTGTCTTTTCTAAATTGCTAGGCTCAGTATTACAGTCATCCTGCCTCAGGCTCCCGAGTGCTGAGATTGAGGTGCCACCACACCTGGCTGACCAGCCATTTCTAAGAAACAAAAGTAACAGCAATTGTAAGTGGAACCTTACCGTAAGTGGAATCTGGGCAACTAACAAATTGAAATATACTGACTGGAGGAGCATCTTCTGCTACACTCTAAATAATGTTAATAACTTTGATCATTTTTAGTATACATTTGCTTCCTGTACTAATTTCTTCTCCATTCTGTTCATTTAGCTAATTTAAGAACTGTTCTGAAATGTTCCAAAGCAGGGTGGGCAGAACCCTGTGTTCACTGCCAGTGGTTTCAGCCTCTCTTTTGCCACCACCCCCCATGGTCATTTCCCAGGAACTGGACCCAGCACTGTATAACTGCACCTGTTGGGAGGTTGGGGCCCACCTGTTACCTACACACCTCCAGCTTTGGTTCAACCCACACTTTGGCCCTTGCTGCTCCTTTTATACTGTATGTATTACAGATTGGGAAACTGGAGCCCAAAAGTCTTAAATAATTCCTAAAAATCTGCACAGTACTAAAATGACTAACAATGCCAATTAAGCGTGGTTTCCTGCTGATCTTTCCAGGTCTTCAGTCTTTCAAAATGTGAAGATTTTGAGTTACCTGAAAAAACAGCTGTTTTGAGCAGGGGAAGTGCAGTGTACTAACTAAGGCAAAGAGTGGTTCGTTCCTAGGGAGGTGTACTCATACTCAAGCCAACCTCTGCCAGGAATCGGGACCTTCATGGGTTCTGAGTTCTGAGAGATGAGCAAAGCATCATCTGGGTGAAATATCAGCATGAATATTGAGGTAACCTACCATAATCATCCTTGCACCCAAAGAAAGGTACCACTGCATTGACAAACGTCAGAGATGCTGGCTTGTTCCTTCTACTGCAAAATTCTTCCAAGGCAGCAGCATGCAATTTAACCCTGCCCTCCAGCATCAATCAAAGCAGGAACCTGACTGCACCTGTTCATGTGGTAAAGGCATTGTGATAGGAAAGGAACCCCAGGCAGAATGCTGGTATGGAGATATTGAGTCCAGTTCTGGCATTACCCCCTTACTTCCTGTGGTCTTCAGCAAGAAGCAGCCTGTTGACACACAGATTTGCATCAGTTAGTATCTGGAATTTCCATCCCTGTGACCTTCCCAAGACCTACTCCACAGAAGGGATAAATGTCGTGACCCTTCCTCTGCACTGCCTCATCTCTTTTGTGGAAGTGATGCTTTTGGTGCCTCTAACTTACTGTTAACACTACACCCTTACACCTCAAAGGTCTGAGGGAGTCTTTAGGTTTAGCTATGCTTGCAATGCAGTCTCCAGGCTAATGAGCTCTGAGTAGGGCACAACACTGATCTGTAACTACAGCTGAAGCACAAAGTGCTCCTTGTTTGGTTTACATGTACATGGATTACAGCACACTGGATATTGATCAGATTTAGTTTGGGATATCTAGTTGGGATAAATGCCAGAATCTGCAAATTCTTTTCAATGATCACACTCACACAAATCCATGCATGAAATAGTTTACTCAGTGAACACATCAGGACAGAGACTCTAATGGACAACTCCACAGATTACAGATGCTTCTCCCAGAATGCTCATGTCCAGACAGCCACTTGCCCATCCTTTTATGTGGAGTTGAGCTGGTCTGAGGTCTCAGATTTCATACTCTGATACGTCTTCCCTTGTGCAAGCACTATTCAGAGCCAGACACTGTACACAATTTTTGGTGCTAGTGACTGAATCCAAGGCCTCACACATGCTAAGTATATGCTCTGACTGAGCTACACATCCAGCTCTAAGAATATAAAAATGATAGGAGTGTTTTGAATGATAACCTCAAATTATAAATTACCTTCCACTTCCGTTTCTGTTTCCATCCATCTCACAGTGAACACAGCTATAGCAACATCACTTTGCTGGGGATCTTAAATGACTCAGGTATTGTTAAAATAAATTTGGTGTTCCCTAGTTTATTTTTAGCTTTCTGAAATTAACAGTTTCAATGTCAAGATGTTAAGAATACCTAGATAAAATAATAATCATATGCAAAGAACCCAAAAAATATCCTATAGGCAATGTTAGCCTCAAAACATATCTACATATGAAGACATATAAGATCTGGCAGTAGAGTATGGAATCAGGTGTAAACCTGTGGAGGAAAGCATACTTCAGATCAAACTTAATTGAATTTTTTTCTGTTCAGCTTGCCATGAG
Organism: Dolichotis patagonum; assembly: GCA_004027295.1. NCBI lineage: Eukaryota > Metazoa > Chordata > Mammalia > Rodentia > Caviidae > Dolichotis > Dolichotis patagonum. The sequence continues at coordinate 64,212 of PVJX010005348.1, forward strand.
AAATTACACTGCCTGCTGTGTTGCAGAGTTATCATGTGAGAGAAAATTTACAAGGATAGCATGAGGCAGAAGAGCCTGTAATGCCATTGAAGGGGGGATGGAAGAAATTTGATGGAGGAAACCATCATGTGAGCTGGGTGTGGTGACACATACCTGTAATGCCAGCACACATGAGGCTGAGGGAGGAGAATCACTGTGAGTTTGAGACCAGCCTGGCTACATAGTGAATTCAAGGCTGGCCTAAACTACATAGTGAAACTCAAAAACCCAGAAAACCAAAAAAACCCAAAACTCCCAGCATATATAGATCATCTCAGTAGTATTACAAAGAAACTATTAAAGGTACCTTAGCAATGCTATATTCTAATTATACCAAATCTGAAACTGTTTCTCTTTCTGTGCTCCCTCCCTGCCTCCCGCCTTCCCTGTTCTCTTTATCCTCTTCTTTTTCTGTCTCCCAATCCCCCATATTGAACTCAGTGATTTCACACTGAGCAATATCCCCATACCCTTTTTAAAAAATGTGTTTTATTTTGAGTTAGGGTCTCACTACATAGCCTAGGCTGGGCTTGAATTCAGAATCCTTTTAGCCCCCCAGTGTCTAAGATTACAGACATGTTGTACTACATGTGGCTTGAGAATATTTATTTCATTCAGTAGTGAATGCCTTAAGTACTGGACCACTGTGACAGAAGTTAATTAACAGAGCCTACACTGAATAGCATCTCCTCCTAGAATTGTCCAAAGAGAAAACCTGCACAAACCTAATGGGAAAAAAAACTTGTGCAGCTGAATAATAGCAATTTCTCTGTAAATGAAGTTTTTATGTCAACAAGAGGAAACATGAGGCAACAGAAAGGTAAACTTATTTGTGTGTGTGGTACTGGAGAATCACCCATGGCCTTTGTACTGAGCTACCCTTTTGTGTTTTGAGACAGGATTTGCTAAGTTGGTAAAGTACCTAGGCTAGGTTTGAATTTGTGATTCTCCTGCATCAACACTCCCAGACGGGAGCCCACCCAGTAGAAGGAGATACTTACCAGATGATAAGATATGGTGCCAACCACAATGGGCTCCTTGGGAAACTTGCGTAACAACTTTTGCTTCATAGGATGATGAGTGAAGCAGGTCTCATTTAATTTCAGGAAAATCACCTTTGCTTTAGCACAGAATTTGTGCTAGGATAGGTGGTACAAAGTCCCTACAGTAACTTTGTTTGTCTGTTTATTTTCTGGTACTTATAACTGAGCCCAAGAATCACTAAGCTATATCTCTAGCCATTTAAAAAAATTTTTTGAGACAGTATCATGTTAAGTCCCCCTGCTGGCCTCAAACCTGTAATCCTGCTACCTCAATTTCCTGAATAGCTGGGACCATAGGGACAGGAGTGTGCCACCACAATGGCATAGAGTAGGTTTTCATCTAGGGCTAATTAGCTCCACTTTTAAGAGAAGATCCTTTGTTGTTTCCACTCTGGTTGTTGGGAATCTGAAATATTCCCAGGCCTTCCTGATCCCCAGGTTTCAGCCTCCTGTTTTTCAGTGCTGTCTTTCCTAGTCTCAGAAGTTTCTTTTTACAAATATGTGAATATTGACTAAGCCTAAGTATTAACAGGGTCTCCCTGCAGATTTTTAGAGTCCCATCTCTCCAAAGCCCCCTTCTCTACAGCACCTTTCCCTGCAAATTTGAGTTCCTGTGGCATCTCTAAATGCCACTCCTGTTTCTTCTGTGCTTATCATGTGTCCAAAAACTACCATTAACGAAGTTATGGAATCAACCTAAGTATCCACTGATGCATGAATAGATAAAGGAGTTGTACATGCTGGGATATTATTTAGCCATATAAAGAATAAAATGGTGGTAAAATCCTATAATGCTAGCACTCTGGGAAACTGAGGCAGGAAGATTACAAGTTCAAGCTCAGGCTAGGCAGTTTAGGAACTTGGCAAGACTTTGTGTCAAAGGTAACAATTTAAAAGGACTAAGGATTTATCTTTGTGGGAAAGCCCTCACTTGAATCCTCAGTATCATCAAAAGAAAAAAAAGGGGTGTTTGTAGAAATGTATATGGAACTGGAGAACTTTATAAGAAGTAATATCAGGCACAAAATGACAAGTACTGCATGTGGAATTTAAATCTGATCTCAAAAGAGTAGAGAACAGGCGTTTCCTGAGATCTGCACCATGCTGGAACTTAGGGCGCCGAGCCAACCAGTAAGCAGCCTTCCGCCCTGGTAAGTGACTGTGGTCTGGCAAGCCGTGGCCACCCCAGGGCGGAGAAACAAGAAGCGAAAGCGTTTCCTGAGATCCGCGCCATGTTGGAACTTAGGGCGCCGAGCCAACCAGTAAGCAGCCAGTCGCCCTGGGAAATGACTGTGGTCTGGGGAGCCGCGGCCACCCCAGAGCGGGGAAACAAGAAACCAGAGCGTTTCCTGAGATCCACGCCATGCTGGAACTTAGGGCGCTGAGCCAACCAGTAAGCAGCCTTCCGCCCTCGTAAGTGACTGTGGTCTGGCAAGCTGCGGCCACCCCAGGGCGGGGAAACAAGAAGCAAGAGTTTCCTGAGATCAGCGCCTTGCTGGAACTTAGGGCGCCGAGCCAACCAGTAAGCAGCCTGCTGCTTACCGGGGCGCGGGCTTAGAATCAGACATACCACATCGCCCCTCCCCCATTAACAATTGGGATCCAGGGATCTGGGTATCTCTTAGGAGGTGACCATATTTGGTACAGCAAGTCGGGGGAGTTTCCTTCTATCTCTGAAGGCAGATATTTTTTTCACCGTTTTGCTTTGTCCTGATTAACGGTGTTGCTGTATTCAATACTCTGTGTTGATGTGTTCTATAATGTTGTGTATTTCTTTGATTTTGCTGTACCTAGTAGAAGAACAACTATTGTGAAT
>PVJX010005348.1:67209-86322 GCA_004027295.1 Dolichotis patagonum
CTGTTACTGTTGTCCTGCTGACCTGCTTTGATGTTCTGTACCAACTTCACTATACTGTCTCAATTGGCTTTATTCCATCCTGGTTTTTTGTAACTGTTTGCATCCTCACTGTGTGTTCACTTTGTATGCCTTAATTTTGTAACATGAACAGCTATTTCTGGGAGGACAGTATGTGGTTTGTCAACTAGTGATTTATGGTGTTTTTTTTTTTTGAGATTTTGTATTGTTTCTACCCTTTTTTCTGTATTGCTTTTTTTTCTCTCTTTAAATAAAATTTTAAAAAAATTAAAAAAAAAGAGTAGAGAACAGTGGTCTACTCTTACAGATCCATGGAACTGTGTGTGGTAAGATACAGAGAGGTTGGTTAGCAGGACAGGGATGTACCTGGGAGGGTGGGAGGGATAAATTCTAATGTTCCAAAGTACAGCAGGGCTGTTGTGTTTAACATCAATTAGCCACACATTACTGAGTAAATAACCAAGTTGGTTTTGAGTGTTCCTAGTGTAAGGAAACAGTAAATGTCTGAAGTGATCAGAGCACCACTTACCATGATCTATGACTTTCCCCACAAATATTTATAATTATAATGTGTTAATTAAAAACATGAATAAAAAAGAATTATTCACATATATTGTACTGTTTGTGGCTGATTAAGGCAGGAGGGTTAATCTGATCTATGTAATTCCACCACAGCAAAAAGCAAAATTCTTCACTTTTAAGTCAACATACCTGTGACTTAAAATTCACTACATTTTCTAATAATTCATATACAGTAAATACAATTTCCTCATTGTATTATTTTAACAGGATCATGCTTATCCTTCTCTTCAGATTATCAGGATACTTCTCAGCATGAAGTCTTTGAGATACAATATTCAGTGTTCCTTTCTGTACACATTGTCTAGAGTTCAGTGAGTTGGCATGTCCTGATACTTTTGACTCACTTGGTACAACCATTTTTCTCATGTTTAGGTCTTTTAAATGATGAATACCTGGACTTTAGACTCAAAGACTCTGAACTACTGTATTGCTAACAGTATAATACTGGTAACATTTCACCTTGGGGCATCATCCAACTGGTAGTGAGCTGCATCTTCTGGGATAAGGATTTCCCACATCATCTACTCTTACAACCTCCTTTCTGCATTAGTTACTCTTGATTCTGTATAAATGCTTCCCCAGTACTTACTTTCTCCTCAGGGATGTCTCATATATGTCCTCAAAAGTGACCTTAGAGAGCAGCTTTCCACAGTCACTGTACTCATATGGCTTCTATATAACATGATTCCTCTGATGTAGCATGAACTGTGATTTCCTGTGGAAGGTGATCCCACACTCACTACATCCATGATATTTATTTTCTGTATGAATTGTTTGATGCCTCATAAGGTGTGACTTTCTAGTGAAAGATTTCGCACATTCACTGCACTTGTAAGGCCTCTCTCCTGTATGAATTCTCTGATGGATGATAAGCTGTGCCTTCTCAAAGAAAGCTTTGGCACAATCACTGCATCCATAGGTTTTCTCTCCAGTGTGATTTCTCTCATGCTTAATGAGCTGCACCTTCTGAACAAAGGCTTTCCCACACTGACTACATTTGAAGGGCTTCTCCCCTGTGTGAATTCTCTGATGCCTCAGGAGTTGTGGCTTCCAGGCAAAAGCTTTCCTGCACTCACTACATTCAAAGGGCTTTCCCCCAGTATGGATCCTCTGGTGATGAATGAGACTGGATTTCTCACTGAAAGTTTTCCTACACTCACTGCATTCATAGGGCTTCTCACTTGTGTGTGTTCTCTGGTGTGAGATCAGGCTTGACTTCTGGGTGAAGGCCTTGCCACATTTACTGCATTCATAAGGCCTTTCCCCAGTATGAGTTCTCTGATGTATGAGAAGCTGTGATTTCCCAAAGGTTTTTCCACAGTGAACACACCCATAAGGTTTTCCTCCTAAGTGAAGTTTTTGATGTTTCATTAGTTGTGACTTTTTAAAGAAGGCTTCTTCACAATCAGTGCATTGGTGATTCTTCTCCCCAGTGTGGGTTGCCTGATGTTTGACAAGCTGTGGCTTTCTAATGAAGGCTTCACCACATTTGCTGCACTTACACGGTTTCTCTCCTGTGTGAATCCTCTGATGCCAAATGAGGAGTGAATTCCTGCTGAAGGCTTTTTTACACTCACTATATCCATAGGGTTTCTTTCTTATATGAGACCTATGATGAGTAATCAGCTGTCACTTCCAAAAGAAAGCCTTTTCACGATCATCACATTTATAGGGTTTCTCTCCTGTATGCATTCTTTGATGTGTGATGAGTTTCAACTTCTGGGAGAAAGCTTTCCCACAGTCACTGCAGCCATAGGGCTTCTCTACTGTGTGAATGACCTGATGTCTTTTAAGGTGCGACTTTCTGCTGAAGACTTTCTCATGCTCATTGCATGCATAGGACCTCTCTCCAGTATGAGTTCTCTGATGCAGAATGCGCAGTGACCCAGCTGAAAACCTTGGGACATTCTCCACACTCATAGGGATTTTCTCCTGAGTGAGTCCTGTGGTGAGCAAGAGTGAGCAAGGACTTCTGCAAGAAGGCTCTCCCACATTCACTGTATTAGTAGGGCTTCTCTCCTGTGTGAGTTCTCTGGTGTACAGTAAATGGTGACTTTTTATTAAAAAGTTTGCCGCATTCCATACATAAATAGACTCCTGCATGTGTTACATGTTTTGGCATGAGCCATGTATCTTTGCTGCTGGTTTTTCTAAATTTATTACAATCACGGTATTTTATTTCACCAAACATATTGTCAGATGTTTTATAAAAACAAATTTTTTACTGAGCTCATCAAATTTCTTTCTGCTACAGTTATGTTTTATAATAAGAAAATCAAAAGGGTGTTTTAAACTTTTTTTCACCTGAGGCACATTCATGAAGTCTCATTCCTAAATGAACAAAATTCATGCTTGAATTAAATGTTTTCCCCAAAACATCATATCCATGGCCTGTCTGCATGCTTCTGTCTTGATTATCTTGATGCCATATTTTGGAATTACTGTCTAGCCAGACTTCTAAAGTGGAAAAAATGAACCATAATGTAATATACTTAATAATTATGAATATGAATTAAGTTTCTGAAATAAAGCTTAAGATCCAGGGGTGGGGAGAACTTTCAAATAATATCTACTTATGGGGCATTGAAAATGTTAACAGAAATTAATTATAAATACATGCATTTATCTGTGATTTTCTTTTATATGTCCAGAAATTTATTAGCTTCAGAACAGTAATTACATGTAAGTACCGATTATCAGACCCTCACAGCTAAGAACCCAAGCATCACAGAGCCTCACAGGTAGTATCAATTATCAGAGCCTCAAAAGTTCAGTACCCAACCATCAGAGTTTAACAGTGAAACATGAGGGTAATAAATACACAGAAAAGTAAGAGTAGTACCCCCTTTTGACAGTGACAAAATAAATAACCTGAAAGATAAGAAACATAAATATCTTGACCAGTGTTACATTTAAGAAACATTCTCATTCAAGACTGTAACTGATCTGGGCATGGTGGTGCACACCTGTAATCCCAGCACTCAGGAGGCTGATGCAGAAGAATCATGAGTTCAAGACCAGCTTGGGCTACAAAGTAAGCTAAAGGCCAGCCAAATTGTATAGTGAGACCCTGTCTCAAAAAGAAAAAAAAAGATTGTAACTGAATCACTGACATCATTAGTCACCTTTTCTGTCTTCTTCCCACCCTCAAGTCTAACCTGTAGAAACAGGCTGCTATCTTCCTCCTTAAATGATTTTTTTCTCACTTTATGTATTTATTTTTGTCTTTTTGAGACAGGGTTTCACTATATAGTTCAGGCTGGCCTTAAGCACATTATGTAGCCCAGACAGGCCTCAAACTCACAGCAGTACTCCTGTCAGGGTAGGAAAAAGACAGAGAAGGTGACTAATTAGAAAGAACTACTTTATTTTAAGAAGGCAGGGTTCTAGATGACTGGCTGTAGATTTGTGTACTACATAAGTAAGAGGGTACATTTCACCCATGCATGGTGTCTCATGCCTGTAATCTCAGCACTCAGGGAGGCTGAAGGAGAAGAACTATCAGCTGAATCTCAACCCAGGCAACTCAGCAATTCAGTGAGACCCTGTCTCAGAATTTTTTAAAAAAAACGGGCTAGGGATGCAGCTCAGTACGAAGGCCCTGAATCCAACCCTCAGTACTGCAAAACAGAAAGACAGATGTGGAAACTAGGTCATAGAGAAGATTAAATAAAGACCACAGTAACTCAAGATAATAGTTTTGAACCTAACTATTTAGGAACTTTAAGTAAAATATAAAACCAACATTGCAAAAGTACTTATCACCAAAAACCTGAGATAACGTCCACTGCTTCTAACACAATTGAGTATTTGTCACCTGGAAAGTTCTGACTTAGAATTTCATCATCTATTATCCAGGGCTCTCCCTGGTCTAGCTTGAAAACTGCATCAGACTTGATGGTCTGATAACCCATTAATTGGAAAACAAAGCACTTGGACCCAGTTTCTTGAGCTGAGAGACTAAAGTGTAAGGAATTTTTATTTCAAAGGCTGTAAAATAAAGCAGATGACTAAATCTTCCAAAGTAGTTTGGAAATGCAGGCCTCTTTGATACCTAAAACTTATATCCGAATCAGTAAGCCTCTTGAAGTCCCAATACCTAAAACTTATATCCGAATCAGTAAGCCTCTTGAAGTCCCAAGTAACGGACACACACACCCTTGTCTCACCCAGGCAGACAAGGGTGCTGTAGTTCTCCAGCATCATGTCTCTGTACAAGCTCTTTTGAGTAGGGCTCAGCAGCTGCCACTCCTCCCACGTGAAGTCCACAGCAATGTCCTCAAATGATATCTGAAAAGCACAATCCCTGCTGAATCAGAAGCAAGTCTTGTGAGGTCTTGTGGAATAGAAGGGCTCTCATTCATTTGTGGCCAGTGCCCTTTGCTTCTTTTGTCTTCCTTCCCAAGTGGGCTGGCTTGACTCAACCCCAGTGAACAAACAAAACAAAGTGATGGGACATGACTTCCCACATTAGGTTATAAGAGAATATGATTTCCTTCTCAGGAACTGTTTCTCTGAGCGTGTTTGGCAGCCCCACCAGGACAGCTATGTGGAAAGTCCCACATGGCAAAGAATTGAGACTTAATTTTTCCACTGGACCTCCAGACGGGTGCAGCCTTTCTTGACAACTTGCTTACTGTGTCACAGATGCTGATCCACAGCCAGTGAGGCAGGTGTCTGGCAGTCCCCAAACCATAGAAACTATGAGATAAACGTTAATTGTTTTTAGCTACTAAGGTTCAGGGTACTTTGTTACACAGCTATGGATAACTAGCCTGATACAGTAATTGCACATTATGCTTTGACAGAGAAACAAAAGGATTATGAAAATATTTATCATTGAGAATTTATTAATCTATTTCATAGAAAATGAAAGCGTAGGCTGTCTTTAGTTAAGTACAGTTGTTCTCAAAGAAGTGTCACTGGTATTTGAGAGCAGTTCTTACCTAAGCAGAAATGGTCTAATAGTGCAAGACCACTGGGATGCTTGGACTTTACCTGCAAATGACAGTCACACTTCCCAGTCCTTCACAGACAAGCTGCTCTCCTTCCTCTAGGAGTGGTTCTGCTCTCAAGTCAGAACAAATACCTAGCTCTCTTAGCTATCTTCTAAAACAGATATTGATCAATTAAGGTTCCAGAAACTTTAAGAGGGACTAGAAATATAAAAATGAGTACAAAAAAAATCACATTAAAAATATTTTTTAGGATGTTGGAACTTAGGGCCAACCAGTAACCAGCCTGCCACCCTGGCAAATGACTGTGGTCTGGCAAGCCATGGCCACCCCAGGGCGGGGAAACAAGAAGCAACAGCATCTCCTGAGATCCGTGCCATGTTGGAACTTAGGGCGCTGAGCCAACCAGTAACCAGCCTGCCGCCCTGGTAAGTGACTGTGGTCTGGCAAGCTGTGGCCACCCCAGGGCAGGGAGACAAGTAGCAACAGTGTCTCCTGAGATCTGCGCCATGTTGGAACTTAGGGCGCTGAGCCAACCAGTAACCAGCCTGCTGCCTACTGGGGTGCGGGCTTAGAATCAACCATACCATATCTACCCCCACCACCCCGCTAACAATTGGGATCCAGGGATCTGGGTATCTCTTGGGCAGTGACCATATGTGGTACAGCAAGTGGGGGGAGTTTCCTTCTACTATCTCTGAAGGCAGATATTTTTATCGCCGTTTTGCTTTGTCCTGATTAACGGTGTTGCTCTATTCAATATTCTGTTTTGATGTGTTCTATAATGTTGTGTATTTCTTTTGAGTTTGCTGTACCTAATAGAAGAACAACTATTGTGAAGATAATGACATATACAATGGTGCCTATTATTGTTGTCATGGTGACCTGCTGTGATGTTCTGTGCCAATTTCACTATACTGTCTCAATTGGCTTTATTCCATCCTGTTTTGTTGTATATTACTACCTCCAAGTTAATGAAAGTTAAATTAAAATAAAATAATAGAACATGAGAAAACAAGGTAACAAAATACCTCCAAAAACTCCCAACTCCATCAAAACTGATCCATGTGACATGGATGACAACAAACTCAAAACAACAGAATTATATAAGATGATTAAAAAGGAAATAACAACAAAACAGATCAATAAGGTACTGAGCAAGCTGAAACATGATATAACTAAACAGATAATGTACTTAAAAAGCAAAATGAGGAAAAGAAAATGCGCTAAAGGATATAACTGCATGTATGTTTAAGTGTGTGGTATTGATAACTGTATTACCAAGTTTTTGTTGGATCGTTGAACAGAACTGTTTACAGCCTCACTGTTTGTTCACTTTGTATGCCTTAATTTTGTAACATGAACAACTATTTCTAAGAAGACAATATGTAATTTATCAAGTAGTGATTTCTTAATTTTTTTTGAAATTCTATATTACTTCTACCCTTTTTTCTGTTTTGCTTTTTTTCTCTTTAAATAAAATTTTAAAAAAATGAAAAAAATTATTTTTTAGTCTTTCAGGGCAGGGGTAACACATGTTACAGAGGTGTATGAAGAAGCTGAAGCTGGAGATTGACCACATGTACAGGCCAGAGAGCAATGAGTGCCCCGACAAACAAGCTACTCCAAGCCCCAAGGCAATCCAAGCAATGGGTTGCTAGCAAAGGTTGTCACATGACTTTATTCTTGCTAAATGTATAAACAAATACCCCTACAGTGGTTGAACAGTGCCTTTCCTCCCATCAGGAGAGAGGCCTCCACCTGACCCCATTTTTCATCTCTTTTCTTTATTTTCCTATCCTTTCACCCTCCCCCAACATCTAGAGTTACAGGTGGATGCTAGAAATGGTGCATGGACACAGACTGGGGTAAGAACAGTGGGCAAGGGGACACTTCTCATTTGGGGTGCAAAAGGGAAAAGTGCACTGGTAGTAGTCAATATTATCACTGTGTTGAACCTGGGTTAAGAGAGAGAAATGGGTCCACTAGAGCCAAAGAAAGAAACAGGGTTAAGAGAAGCCAGAGAGAAAAACAGGCTTAAGAGAAGCCAGAGAGACACAAACAGGCTTACAAGAAACAAAAAGGAAAGAAATGTATTGATTTTATTAGTTGTTAAAGATGGGGCAACAGAGTCTCAAGAACCACAGATTTATTCAGATGTATATAGATATACATAGAAATGTTTGTTTTATGCTTGATTCCTGAATTTACTTTTGTGGCTTTGCATCAGGAAGTATTTCAGTAGTTAAAAGGACCGCAAAGGCTTTGGCTTGAAGCACAACTTTAAAATCAAGCCCTGAGCAGGAAGAGCACCAATAGAGTTTAAGCTCTCTGGCTTTGCTTAATTAGGTAAGAAGCAGTGAGGGACAAAGAGACCCTGCTCCACTAGAGAAGCATTCAACCTTAACTGAGCCACAAATGATAATTTCTGCCTTCTCAATTCAGAGAAATTTTGCTACATTACAGGCTAAGATTTCTACCTTTCATAAAAAGTAATTCTTTAAGTTAATTGTTCAATAACTGATATTTAAGAATGCAAATAAATGATGTAGTGCATGGAGAGCTTCCTTGGGGTGGCCTGGCCCAGTTTGGCTTGGTGCAGTGGGCAGCTCCCAGAGACCTGCACATCAGAGTTGGTGTTTACGTGCTACTGCGGGTGGCGGTAGGCAGTGAGAACTCCACTAAAGCCTGCCAAACATTCAAACAGCTGGCTGGCTTGGCACCTGCTAGCACCAGCACTAGCGTCAGCACCACAGTACTGGGCAGGGGCCAGGAAAGAGCGATGTGGCTCTGGGGTGCCCTACCTACCACAACTGCTGTGTTCATGCTTCATGCACTAAAAGTTACATGGTGAGGGTGATGGTGGTGCCTGTGCTCAGACCCCCAACAGCAGTGGGGTCTCCAGTGGCCAGAGTGGGAGTGGCAACCATTGGGCCCAGTACCTGGGGTCAGCCAGTGGCCTGGGCCTTCTTGAGCACCTCCTCCTCTTAGCCTCACCATCCAGGAAGCTAGCTTCGTGGCCTGCCCACCAGCCAGCCATGCCCACCGCCTCGAGGGGGCAGCAAGGTAGGCTGGAGCAGCGAGGCAGTGGGGAGCCACAGCTCGAGGTAGGAGCAGCAAAAGGCACGTGAAAGGCCTGGGTGCCTGTGTAGGGGCTGTTAAAACTGGAAATTCACCACATGTGGGGAAGCCAGCCAGCCCTCCAAGAACAAAGACCATCTGGGGCAAGCCGCAGAAACAGTGACTCCAGGCCCCCCAGTCAGGCCCTTGCCATACATGCAGATCGATAGGTTCTGCTAGCCTGGGGTTTAGCTACATCCTCCCAACTTGGAGGACCCAGAGAAACAACTTATCTCTCCAAGAGTAACTTCTAGGTTTTCCTCATTCCAGAGATAAAACTCCTGCTCCCTTTCTGGGCTTGCGCTGAGCCCTTTCCAATCCAGACTCCACAACCACCCAAGCCTCCACCTACAGCCTCCAGTAAATCTTTCTGTCCCTGTTTTAGACAGATGCTCCTTCAAATCAGTGGCTAATATGTCATTTTGCCCACCTCCCAAACTCTTCCTCCAGCCAAAACTGATAAAAGTAGACCCACTTCTTTCTTCTTGTTTGAAAGTCTCTGTATCCCCTGCCCCATGAAGCTCTTTCATTCCCCTATTAAAGGACTTATCCTTTGTCTCCTTATCTCTCATTTTCTCTGCTCTGCTTCAGATTGACTACCAAAAATACTGAATCACAGATTATTAGGCAATAGGGTGTCATTTGACATTAAGTTTCTAAATGTCTGAATAAATGCCCCTACAGTGAGGAGGAAGTTCCTTTCCTCCTATTAGAAGAGAGAGGTCTCCATCTGACCCTAGCTTTTGTCTCTCTTTCTCATCCTCTTGCAGTCCTTCACCTGTGAACCCCAAAAGCTGCACAGGTTGTGGCATGCTTTTTTGAAATTTTTTTTGGTACCAGGGATTGAACTCAAGACCTTGTGCTTGCCAGGCAGGTGCTTACACCACTGAGCTAAATCCCCAGCCCCAGACATGACATGCTTGAATGCAATATTCAGGGTTTTTTTCTCTGCAATTAAGGGTCTTACCACAGGAATGTGTTATAATCCTCAAGGTCTAAAAATTGTTAAGCATGGTCACTGTATGCTCAAAATTCTATTACAAAAGGTTACAAAAAGAAGAAGAAAAAATTCTATTACAAAAACAGTAGAGGAAATCATACTCTACAAAATTTATACCTTGTAATAGACTTCACTTGGCAACATATACTATTAACTTTTTAAATTCTAATAAAGATGGAACTAATGCAGCAGAAAAACAAAGCAATCAGGTAAAAGTAAAAAAGTTAAGAAGAGTCCTCTGGAGAGATTTTCATACTGGACAACGAAAGCACCCTGTCCAGTGTTAATTTGGGGTTGAGGGTATGCTTGTGTTTTTCCAGAAAATGTTGAACAGCTTATCTGGGTACGAGAGCAAGCTGTTTGGCTGTATCATGGATCCAGACCCCCCCAAAAAGTTAATTTCACCTCAAAGAAGGTGATGCTTAGTCCTATGACATGACTGATGCCTCAGAGACCACACCACAACTGATAAATAAGGATAAAGCCAGAGCTGACCAGTTAAAGAAACTAATCCAGGATGTCCAATAAATTGTAACCAGAAAGAAAAATCAAATTCTAAATAAGTGATACAAGTATATAGAGATAACCAAACTAAAAGTTACGTAAAAGAATGGGACACAAAAATTACTAGCATTCTCAAGATAAAATAAAAAATACATACTAATTGTACATACTAAAATATTTTATTCCTTCCAAATCTTCTTGCAAGAGATCTCTGCCGAGTGACCTACAAGAAAATCTGACTAGTCTATAGTTATAATTTCTAAAGTTGTAAAAAGTTATTATAATTCAATTTGGTCAAACATATTTGAGTATACTCTGATTTTGTAAAGATGTGTCTGTTTAGTCTGTTAAGCTGTGTACTTGTTTCTTTGTCTGTCGTATCTGTGAACTGTTCTTTATTTGAGCTCAACAATTTTTTCTCTTTTGTCTTTTGGATTTTTGGATCATTTGATCAGAGTTTACTTTGGGTTATAAATTTAAAAAGCATGCTTCTACCTGGGTTGCCAGCTATTCAAAATGATGCTAAAATTGGTTATGTAAATGTAATGTGTAATTTTGTTCATTTTGACATGAGAGTCTCATTGCTCAAAAAAAATGTGTTAAATGTTGTGACTGAGTTTTCACAAGTTATTAAAAATTACTAAGAAATTAAACAAAAATCCCTTAGGCGTGGGGGAGATTATTGGACAGGACTTCAACTGATGAACAAGAAAGCAGCTATCTAGTAACAATCAGTTTTTTCATTGATAGGAGGCCCCAGTGATCTCTAGAGCCTTATGGAAGACATCTCAGTAAAAGTTATTAAAATATATAATTATGATATGTTCAATTGGTCATTGTCAAAAGATTACACATTCTAGACAATATGATTTTTGATTTAAAGATGCTCCGATACAGAGATTTTCATATGGCTATGACAATTGATTGTTATCAAATGTTTTCATGCCTCCAAATGTACAGGTCTTCCAAAATGTAAAACAAGGATTGTTTATGGTGATACTTTTTTTTTTCAGATTTAGACCTCTGCCTTTAACAAAAACTTATGAGCTGTATATCTTACTAAAGGTCAACAAGTTGGGTAAAAGCTTCTTATGTATTAGACAGGGATGACTGACTAATAGGAGTATTATTTTGCAAAATGGAAATTCAAGTATGTTATAAAAATGTCATCATAGGGATTGGAGATATGGCTCAGTGCCATAAGGGACTGCCTGGCAAGTGCAAGGCTGTGAGTTTGATACTTGGTGCAAAAAAAAAAGTGGCATCATGATTGTCATGATAGTTTTAATTTCTATTTTCTGTGTAAAATATGTAACTATTAATAGTCTACAGGGATTCAAATGTTAAAACATCCATGGTTAATGGTTCCATTTTACATTCTAAGGTGCTTGATATTTGGATATAATAGTAATTTTTGGGAGGGGTACTGGGAATTGAACTTACAGCCTTATGCTGCCAAGCTAAATCTCCGACCCTATAATAGTAATATTAAGCTTACTGCTTCCATTACAACTTAATGTCATTAAACTTTTCTTCAGGGTGTTCAATAACTGAGGTTTAGAGACCAAAAATTAGAGAGATGGATGGGCCAAGAGGATAGCCAATATTTTGGCCCTAGCCCTCCAAGGTCGATTAGGACCCAGGACATAAGACAACCTCTGCTGCAACATCCTCAGTGAATGAGTCCTTGATCTTCTGATCAAAGAGATCATGGTCAAAGAGATTCTGACCAAAGAGACAAAATTGATCATCGGTGTGTAGTGTGCCTAATGAGAGTCACCAAGAGAGATAAATCTCACAAATTTTCACAAAAATGCAACTTTGTTAAGAAATGGCCATGACTCATTGTAGTGGTTGATTGATTGTGTCAACTTGAGATGTTTAACTAAATGGGTTAAGCAACTCTACACAAGGGTGTAGAAGAAGACCCACCCTAGGGTGGGTCATCACCTGGAAGTGTAAAAAGGAAGGAGGAAGGATGAATGCATTCCATTCTTGGGAGAAGCTCCAGTCTTCCCCTTTGGTTGGACCTCATCTCCTGGCTTCCAGCGTAGACTCTTCAGCTTTCCAACACAGACTCTTCAGCCTTCCATCGTAGAGCCTTCAGCCTTCTGTTGCAGGCCCATTAGCCTGCAGGTGTGGACTTGCACGAGACACTAAGGTAAACTCCAGACCTTGGATTGAATCCTTCAGCCTCCAATGTGTAGATGCCCTCTGCACACTTCCTCATCTGAGTCTGTGGCTGATCATCATAAGCCAATCTTGTTGTTTCTTTTACATCTGTATATCTTGTGTTATATCTGTTCTCTCTAGTAAAACCCTGACTAATACAGAATTTGGTACGGAGGAGTGGTGTCATTGCTGTGACTATACCTGACCATGTTTTTCAAGAGGCTTTGGAAATGGCTTGTGGGAAGAGTTTGGAAAGGTTTGAACATATTGCCTGGATGCACAGAGCTGGAGAAACTTAGGTTGTTCTGTAGAGGAGATTCTGGTCAGAGCTCAGGAGACCAGAAGGCTGATAGAAAGCCTGATAGTAAAGACCAGGCTTGTGAAGTTTCTGCTGGGAAGAAGGACTGTATTGGTTGTTGGACTCCCTATGATGTGTGTTATGGCTTGGCAGAAAGTTTGTCTGCATTTTGCTCATGCCCAGAGACTTTGCCTGAGACTGAGATTAAGGGTAATGGACTGATTAATCTGGCAAAGGAAATTTCAAGGCAGTCAAATGTTGAGGCTGTGACATGGCTATTGTTGGGAGCTTTTAGCCAGATCTATGTTGCAAATCAAGAGCAAAGAGCCCAGCAGGATAATTTAAAACAGTGAGTTTGGCCAGAAGGAAAACTCCAGTAAAGCTGTGGATTGTAAAGATAGAGCTGAGACTTTGATTGCTGAGAAGAAACAGAGAGATAAGAAAGATGGCCAGAGGGCATCCCAGGAAGCAGCGGGTCTCCACCCTTTGCAGTCCCAAAACTGCAAAAGTGAAAAGAATTTTCTCAGATGAGAAAGCTTCAGAGCACCATGCTCCAGAATGGCACAGGAGGCCACATGAGGTTCCAGAATGGCAGCACCCACATGAGGTTTCAGAATGGCGACAACATAGAAAAGCTTTTCTTCACAATCAGGTAAACAGAGCCCAGCAATCCAGGCACTGGAACCCTATAGACAAGAGAGAGAAAAGCCTGGCTACTGCTCCAGCTGGCAGCAGACCTTGGTGGCATCCACATGGTGCTGATTTTAGGAGCAAGGAAAATGCACAAATTCTGAGGGTAAGACAGCTTCCACCTCGATTGCAAAAGGTCTGGGAGGCCAAGCAGTGTGCCCCTTAAAGGGCAATATGTAAAGATATAAGGGGGAAGCCAAAGGTGCAGTGGAGACCCCAGAAGTTTGCAAAACCCAGGAATGTGGACCATCCAAGGAAGCTGCAAAAACCAAGCAAAGAGGGTTTAAGAGAGAATCTGTAGGAGCTGAAATCCCTAGAAGTGCAGTGGGGGTGGACTCACCCAAGCCTTTTGGAGCTTGCAATCAGATTGCTTCAAATGCTGAGCATGGAACTCTAGGACTTAATGTTCGCCCTGCTGGATGTTGGACTTGCTTTGTTTCCAATGCTTTATATTCCCCCATTTGTAACTTTCGGAATGGCAATGTTTATTTTGTGCCTTTGCATTTCATAAATGTTTAACCTTGTTTCACTTGTACAGGGGGTTACAGTTAAGAGTTTACCATAGATATTGGAGGAGACTTGGGACTTGGACTTCTCAGAAACACTGAAAACGTTAGGACTTTGGCAACTCTTGGAGCTGGACTAAATGTCTTTTGTATAAAGGTTGTACATGAGTCTTTGGGGGCCAGGACTGGAATGTCATGGTTTATGTCAGTGGCCCCCAGGCCTCATGTATTTGCATTGTGCATTTGTGATTGGTTCATTGTCTAGTGCTTGGATTGGTGGTGTCAGTGCTACACCCTCCTAGGGGTGGAGCCAGGATGTGATGTAATGGCAGAAAGATGGTGTGTCTCTCTCTTGCCGGTTTCCGCTTGCTGTTTGCAGCTGCCATGCACTGCAGCCCCACCATGCCACCCTGCCTTGGAGCCAACTGAGTATGGACTGAAACCTCCAAAAACTGTAAGAAATAAACCTTTCCTTTCCCAACTTTGGGCATCAGGTATTTTGTAACTAATACACTCATCCAGATGGCTGACACTGATAAAAGTACTAAGAAGTACTATGCATGGTTCCAAGGTAATTCCCGAGCAGACTTAACTGACCTTGATAGGTAACAAGAGATTGACTGTAATTAATACAGATCTTACTTTAACTTGGTCTTGAACATTTTTCAGAAAAGTACAACACAAGAGGTATAAAACAATGTCATAGTAAATGTTAGCTATAAAAGAAACCTAAATCACTAACACTTTCTGACAATTGCCAGCTATACTGGTAATTGACCACCATTATGGATTAATGCACTGTACAAGGTTAAATTGCTAAATTCAGGGACTTAAAATCCTTGGACTGGAAATCTTTATCTTAAATGAGTAAATTCACTCAAAGTGAAAAGGCTTCCAAATAAAAATATCTATAGAATTCTCCAAACACAGCACCTCCAACTTCAACTGACCACCCATCACTTGTAGCCACAAAACAGAAAACGGGGAGATGTAGGGATTAGATGAAGCTGGATTGATCAGATGTGCAGAGCTGGTCAGAGATCAGTGAGCATCCATGGTAAACAAGCTGCTTCAGCCCTGAGAACACAAAGCTTCAAGGCAATCCAAGCAATGGGTTGCTAGGCAAAGGGGTGTCATGTGACTTTATCTTGCTAAATGTATAAACACCCCTACAGTGGTTGAGCAGTTCCTTTCCTCCCATCCAGAGAGAGGGTACCACATGACCCCAGTTTTTGTATCTTTTATTTTCCCATCCTCTCACTGTCCATCCCCCCAAGATCTAGGCAGCAACCAGATGCAACACAGAGGCTATGAAATAAATATATACAGTAATAGGACAAAGCAGTGTAGGAGCCCTAAATCTAAGTCCAGATGGTCAAGTTACAAGCTTATGAAGACTCCTATGGAGGAAAATGGAAGAGGGAATGTTTCAGAATAGCAGTATAAGCAAAAGTATGAAAAAAGTGTTTATCAGCTCAGGGTCAGGGCTGGGAGTACAACTCAATGGCAGAGCACTTGCCAAGTGATGCATGAGGCCCTGGGTTCAATCCATAGCATCAGACACACACAATCAGAAAACAACAAAACATAAGAATGATGATGGGAATGATCCTGCTCTCTTTTAACATGAAATCTGAAACCTGGATGGATAGGCAGGGACTAGCTTTCACTTAACTCAGTACATTTGAGCATGCTAGCCCCAACAGCTACAAGGAACCCAGAAGAAATGAGAAAAGCTTAGAGCAAGCTCCTCAAACAGAGATCTAACAGAATATCTCTCCTTATTAAGCTGAAGCACCAAAAGGGTAACTCAGTATTTGGCTCACTGAAAAAAAAATAGGATTAAATAAGATTAACTTCTTAGACTGGGGATCTAAAAGATGGCAGAGCAGTAAGCAGCAGAGAAAATGGTGAGTCTCTGATAGCCACTGTCCAGATACTGGAATACAGTATCATGAGGAAGACAAGAAGGAAAGAAGTGAGTCCCCTGGACCCAGGAAGAATCTGAAGTGTGAACTAAAGCCCACAGAAAAAGTAAAAAGAAAAACTTCAACAAAGAAGGAGATAGTAGCTGGTGGTACCTTTGCCTGGAGCTGGTTTCACTGTGTGAGAGGAGTTGTTGGAACCTGGGGATACACTGTCACTCTGACAGTGGTGGCTGGTGACTCCAGAGGCCTCTACAGAGAGATACAGCAGCGGAGGGGAGCAGTGGACATGAAGGACTGCATGGGCTGGTGGTGAGTGCGAAGGACACAGTCCTCCTAGGGTACAAAGCGATTGGCCAGGAGCCATTTTGGAGTCAGGGCAGATAAGCCCGGAACTAGAAGTGCTGCTGGATTCCTCTAGCAGCTCCCAGCTGGACTCAGACCTGTGGAAATTGCTTGAACTGCAGTGAGAACAATGACTCTGGTCTCAGGGAAGGCCTGTTAAGGTTATCTACTACTCCACCATAAAGCAACAGCTCACTTTCTGGGATAGAGTGGCTCAATGCAAGACTCTGTCTCCACAGGCTGTTTACTAGTGAACCCAGAGAGAATCCTGGAAGTGGGCTGTTTTCTGTTTTGTTTGGTTGGATTTTTTCTTTTCTTGTTTTATTTTATTCAGTTTCTTTTTTATTTCTCTTTTTTGTATGTGTGTATTAGTGTGAGGGTGGTTCCTAACTTTTTTGTGGGTGTGGTTCTGTTCTCTTCTACCTTTTAACTCCTCCACCTATCTTCCTTCAGTCTTCTGCACCAGTTTCCTCAAGTTGGTAGGATCCATCTTTGTCCTCCAACCTTACTTGTAATCTCTTTCTGTTTTTCCACTTCTCTATTTTCTCCTTAATCCACTTTAAACTTTTAACACCTAGGGGCAAAATTGACACATTACATATGAACTTACCTACTGCATTTAATTATCTGGTTTGTTTTACATTTTGTTATATAATCACAAAGCTAGTTCATTCGATTAAAAGTTGCAAATTAGGGGTTAGCTCAGTTTGTTGTTTTCTAGGCGGTATTTGATGCTATTGGTACCACTACAGCCAAAATTGACATAATTGTTCTAAACAGCTGTTGGCCCTGATAATCTGTGATGGAGATTAACTAAGGGTCACAGAAAATATGGTGGCACAGTGCCAAAGAACCAGGGACTAGGTCAAACAAGCAACACCTTCTCATCTCCAACAAACTGAAAAGGTAAGATTTTCCAACAGACTCAAAACCCAAAAACCAACTATACCTGGAAGATACCTCAGAGAAGTAATCATCACCTAAGTGTTCTAAATACCACCAATAAACCTACTCATATAATTACAAGCATCACCCCAGGAATTAAACTAAAAAAAAAAAGAAATGAGAAGACACCTAAATAAGAAAGATACAACCCCAGACATACAGTTCACCAAAGGCAAACACAGGGGGCAATGAGGTGGAACAATACAAAAGCCTCCCACCAGGTCTCTCTGAAGTGGTAACAACAAAGCAATTAAATGAGACTCTAGAAAAAATGAAATTAGAAATAATCTCTCTACTACAGAGATTACCAACATCCATACCATGCTTAGTGATGTAAGAACAGACACAGACAAAAAAATAGAAAAGTTTAAGCAAATTATGGAAGTATAGCATAGGAAACAAATGGAATCCATAAAGCAGATTCAAGTAGATATCCAGAATAAAAACTCCATTGAAAGTATTCAAAGCAGATTAGGCCAATGTGAGGATAGGATCTCAGATATTAAAGACAGGCTTGCAGTTAGTGACCAGGAAAAGAAAGATTTCTCAAAAGCAAGGGACCATGAGAAATCAATCCAACAGCTGCTAGATGAGATGAAGAAGAATAACTTAAGATTGATTGCAGTCAATGAAAAAGCAGGAGATACCACCAATGACATTGAAAAATATTCGCAGACATCATGAAAAGACTTTCCTGGTAGAGAAAAAGAATGTGACATACAATAAATGAGGCATGTAGAACTCCAATTAGCAATGATAAAAAAAAAATCTGCAGCCAGGCATATCATGGTCAAGATCCCAGAAATTCAGCACAAGGACAGAATCTTAAAAGCTGTTATGGAAAAGAAACAAATCACCTATAAAGGAAAGCCCATTAGAATCATAGCTGACTTCTCAGCACAAACTCACAAGTCAAGGAGAGCTTGGAGTGAAATACTCCAAGTTATAAAGGAAAACAACTTTCAATCCAGATTGCTATATCCCACAAAACTATCTTTCAAAATTGATGGAGAAATAAGATACTTCCATGACAATGAACACCTGAAGAAATTTATGACTACCAAACCAGCACTCCAAAATATTCTGAAAGGAACTTTGGAAATGCAATGGTCAATTCATCAGAAAGAAATAGCAGGTGAGTATGGCAGACTTTGGGGGGCCTGCAGGGGAGAGACCCTGGCGCCTCAGGACCTGCACCATGCGGTTGACTTGGGGTGCTGGGAGAACTAGGAGCTCATCCCCTCTCTGGGGAGTGGCTGAGAGTGTGGCAGACTTTTGGCGGCCTGAAGGAGAGAGACCTTGGTGTGTCGGGAACTGCACCGTGTGGTTGACTCGGAGTGCCAGGAGAACAGGGGGCTCCACCCCTCTCTGGGGGGCGGCTGAGTGTGGCAGACTTTCAGTGGCCTGAAGGAGAGAGACTCTGGTGCATCAGGACCTGCACCATGCGGTAGACTCGGGGTGCCGGGAGAACAAGGAGCTCCTTCCCTCTCTGGGGGGCAGCTGGGAGTGTGGCTGACTTTCAGTGGCCTAAAGGAGAGAGACCCTGGTGTGTCGGGACCTGCACCGTGTGGTTGACTCAGGGTGCCGGGAGAACAAGGAGCTCCACCCCTCTCTGGGGGGTGGCTGGGAGTGTGGCAGACTTTTGGCGGCCTGAAGGAGAGAGACCCTGGCGCCTTGGGACCTGCACCATGCAGTTGACTCAGGGTGCCTGGAGAACAAGGAACTCCTCCCCTCTCTGGGGGGTGGCTGTAATCCTGCCGGTGGGCAGGCTGAGAATCAGACATCTCATGTCGTCCTGTCCCATGCCCCCCCCCTTAGCAAGTGGGAGCCAGTTAACTATACATCTTGTGAAAAAATTGGCTATGGTACTTAGTATGAGCTCCCCATATGCAAAGATATGGACAACCATTTGGAAGAAAACAAGAGACAATATGACAGATAGTGAAGATCCCTGGTTGTATAGCTTTGAAATTTATGCTTCCTTAAGTCCTGTTCTGTTCTGTTTTGTTGTGTTTAATTTTACCCCCTTTAAAATAAAAAAAAAAAAATATAT
>PVJX010005349.1:0-86234 GCA_004027295.1 Dolichotis patagonum
CAGAGCTCCCCCAGGCCTGGTGACACTGTGTGAGGGTCTCGCTGGGCGGCGTGGGGGTTGGTGACCAGAAACATCCAGAGGGCCTCAGAGCTGACGTAGCCCAGGCTTGGCCAGGGCTGTGATTTGCGCCCCAAATCGAGCAGGATGAGTGGACTGTCAGCATTCTCTTTGTTTTAACACTTGTTTTATCTAGAATGAGGCACACATGTGGAAAAGTGTGTGGATGGGGTGTGTGCAGTGGAGCCGGTGACGCTGCATGGCTGCTGTGCAAACCACACGCCTCGGAGCTCAAGTGGCTTCCCCCAGGGAGTGCTGGGCAGTGGACTTTACCTTTGCTGCCCCTGGGTCTTGTTTACCCCTGCAGCCCTTGTCCTGGTGTCCAGCTTGATTGCAGGCCCAGGGTGTCTGGTTTGGTTGGCTCTTTGACATATTTGCTAGGGTTCACAGGTCTTTGTGGCTCCGTGGTGTCCCATTGTGCTGCCCAAGGACACTCGGGCTGTTTCCAGATGTGGGAGGGTGACCAGTGCTGCTGTCTTGCAGCGTGCCTCATGGGACACCTATGGACCAGCACTGAGGCACTGTCATTGCCTGGATCCGTGGCTCGAACTACGACTCACTCTAATGTGGGCATCCGGGGGTCTGGTGAGGGGGCTGCCCTGACACTGCATTTGGGGTGGCTCCCTGCCCTAAGTGTCCCTGGGCCCCACCGCCTGCTCTTCAGAGAAGCGGCTCTGGTCCCTGTGGCCACCAGCGTTGACAGGGGTGGGTGCTGTCGGGAGTTAGGGCGCGGTTCCTTGAGTGCTTTGACGTGGGCAGCCTGATCTCTCCTCTGTCTCTTTGTTGCTCTCTTTCTGATCACTGCTTGGGGGAGACCTTTGACCTCATTTTGGGGGTCTCTCTTTTCCAAGCTGGTCATTGTTTTTCCCGTGCTCTCTTGATAACAGGACTTCCTCTTGGTGTGTGTGTGGCTGTTTTTAGGGTGTCTGGGTTTGCTCTCATTTTAAGGAATTTCCAGTCACAGAGTTTCTTACTTTTGTGTTTTTAGGGTCACTAAGCTCACCTACTCCTTTCTCTGTTAGTCAGTGAGTCTGTGTGGTGAGCTACACTGGTGTTGGCAGTTTAAACCCTAGTAAGAGATGACTGACAAGTAGGTTAGAACTTTGTATTATGTTAGGAAAGGCGAAGTGCTGTGGGAATGTATATACACAAGGGGAAAGAGCGAGAGAAGGAGAGTGGTTCAGTAGAACCGGCTTGGTGCAGTTTATAATTTATTATTATTTGTAATTTTATTAGCACTCGTTTGCGAACTCAACGCTCACGTTCACCTGGGGAGCTGGTGTAGGTGCATCATTTTAACGAGGCTGAATTAATTAACTGTGTCCCCGGGCCATGTGCACTTTTCCCTGTGTACTTTTGGTGACTTACCTGTGGAGTCCTTCTCTGTCCTGGAGTCACCTCGCCCTCCCCTCTGACGGCTGTGCGCTTTGCCTGTCACATGGAGTTCTGGGTATCTGAAAAGCGATCTCTTCTGCAGAGTCCCGCCACAGCCACCAACGTGAGGGACCCATTTCTGAGTCCGAGTCTGGCTCTGTGCGGTTCTGTGGGTCCCCTTGCTGCCTGGGCATAGACCCTGTGGTCCTTGTGGTCCGAGTGACTCTGGGCCTCTGTGTGCCGAGCTGCACATCCCTTGTCCCCAGCTGGATCAACGGTCAGTACCTGTGCGTCCTGTGGGCTGCTGGCCCGCAAAGCTTCCACAGTGGGCGGGGCCCTGCTGCAGGTGGACTCTTCCCCAACCACAGCACCTGAGGAAGCGCTGACGTCTTCAGGTCGTATCTTCCAGCACTGCTGAGGCCTGTCCGTAGTTACTTGGTGTCAGCTTCTCTTTGTGATTTTCCAACTTTCTGCGGAGGCTGCACCATTGTGTTGGACCCGCCCTAGCTATGCAGCATTGCGCGATGCTCCCAAGTGGCCTTCTTTGCTCGTGTGTTGACCAGAGGCTGTGCTTGTTTCCCTCTGGGCTCTGTGGCCTGGTGGCCCCCACTTCGCCCTCAGGTTGGCCCTCTGGGTGACTCATTTCCTTCAGCCCAGTTAGACGTGTGCTCTTAATTGTCAGTTACAGGAAGTTTTACTTGGCAAATCTTGTCTGCATGTTTTATAATTCTCACCCTCTTCTAGATGTTTCTGAATTCTTGTCTTTAAATGCAGCAAACATTGTCCCCTCATATCTTTTGTTTGGGGGCCCCAAGCCCCACATCCCTGGCTTCTTCGGTCTTCTTGTTGCCAGCTCTCCGCCGTGGAGTTTGCAGGGTGACCCGTGGCTGTCTGCTCAGCTCCAAGTGTGGAGAGGTGCTGGTGGGGGAGCCTGAGCCCGAGTGTGACTGGATCTTCCTGCAGGATGACTTCGCTTTGCTCGAGCCAGGTGCCACCCAGCTGGAGCCGGGGTAGGCAGGGGTCAGGCAGAGGTTTCCTGGGTGGCCACCATCAAGGCTCACATGATGACGTAGGGCTCACTGAGGCCTGAGGCTGTGGGCTGTGGCCTGGAGCTGGCTCTGCCTATGGTGGGAGGGGGGTGTGTGTGTGTGATGGTGAGGCGGCCCTGGGGCATGAGCTCCCGCTGAGGGCTCTGCCTCCCGGACCGACTGGGGGCTCTCCCACCTGAACTCTGACCCCCTCTACGTGTGTTCGCTCTCTGATGTGTACCTTGTCCTTTAAAGTGGATCTGAATCTGGTATCTGCCCTCTGTCGCCCCCCCAGGGCTGGTGTGGTCCCCCCCCCCCGCAGCCTAACGCACTTCCTACTGTAAGGAAAGCGGTCATTGCAGGAAAAGCAGGACCTTCAGAGGTGCAGCTGCTCAGTGACAGTGCAGCAGATGCTTCGGTGAGATTTCTCTGATCATATCATTACTGGATGCAGAGTGGAGCCGGCAGGTGACTTCGTGCCGGGCAGAGCGCGGGGCTGCTGCCTGGGCTGTGACCGGCTGTCACCCCCCATTCCCTGCCCTTCAGGCTGCAGAGGTGAACAGAGCCATGATGCTGGTGCTCAGGGCTGTGGCCCAGCCAGCTGTCCCTGCTGCGCAGATGCGACGTACTTGTCGTAAACGCTCCCCTTCAGCCCCAGTCCAAGGACCCAGCCAGCTGTCGGCCTCTCTGGAATCTGGGTTTATAGGGAGCCCAAGCCTCATAAATGTCAAAGAATGTGCTCGGCAGCCCAGGAATCAGAAAATGTGTCGGGAGGCGCGGGGGGTGGGGGGCATTCCTTTGTGGCACACAGCTGTCTGCCTGGCTTCTTACCCTTCTGCCGTAATTAGTCCTCTCCCTGCCCCGAATTCCTGCTCAGCCCCCAGCACCATGGCTCCTCCGTGGCCTGCGGCAGGTGGGAGGGCCGAGGGCAGCCAGGAAGGACACGGGCGGGCTCGGTGGCTCCAGGGACCGCGTGGCTGGTGGAGGGCAGTGTGAGCTGCTGGGCCTGGTCCTCTGTGCTGAGATGAAAGCTCTCCAACCCGAGGGGCACTAGCAGCTGCTGCCCTGCCCTGTATGAGGCCCGCAGATGGCCAGGTGGGGAGCTGGGGTCGCTCCCCCGCTTCCCTTGTGGGATGGCAGCTCAGGCTTGTGGCCCCAGGTCACTGTGAGTACTGTTCCTGCCGCAGAGGGGGCTTCTCAGGGGACAGGGACATGTGATCCCCATAGGCTCGGGCGAGGGGGGCTCAGGGACACTGGGGCAGCTCCACTGTCTTCTGAGGGAAGAGGGGCCACCTGTTCTTGGATTCTGCTTTCTGGCCTCACCCCTTGGATGGCTGGGTCCACCAGCCTGGATGGTCACAGAGCCCCTTGGGGATGTGGACAGGTGTCCCTGGCTGGGCCAGCTGAGCTCTGTCCTGGGGATGCCTGCCTGGTCCATGGACAGCTGTCATCGTGCCCTGTTCTCTGGTGGTGAGATGGACATGGCTTGCCCTTGCTGTGGGCTTCCCTGGGCAGAGGAAGGGCTGGGTGATGGTGACGCTCGATTGCCTGCTGGGGAGAGGGGCTGGCGCCTTTGCCCCCAGCCAGAATCCTTTCCTCTGACCTGGACAGCCCGTTCAGCTCAGGGAGGCACTGGGCTGAAAGAACAACTGGATAAAAAGCAAATATTCCATTCCACAGGGGAAACAGGCTCTGGGGAGCCAGTCAGCTCTCTGGTCCCTGTGGGCTCCTAGACCCAGCAGGCATCCCCTCGCGGTGCAGGGCAAGGGCAGTGCCCACTCCTGCACGCATGCGCCTCTCAGGTCAGTCCCAGTGGATTCCCACCAGCTCTGCGCTGGCTCTGTGGAGCCCTGGGTGCAGCCACACACAGGCCCCATGCACTGCGTCTTGGAGGCACAAAGGGCTGGGCTGGGTCCGGACCCGGAGCAGAGGTGGCTTGGAAGAGATGAGGCTGCAGAAAGTGGTGAAGAAGCTCTGTGTGTGCTGCAGGAGAAGGAGGACACTCTGGCCTGCCCTGTCATCCCCACAGAGCTGACCAGCCGACCTCAGGGTGCTGACCAGCAGGCAGGGCTCCCTGCACTGTGGTGACAGTGGTGTCCAGGCATTGTCCGGCTGGGAAGGCACAGTGGCCTTGGGTGACAAGTGCTCTTGGGGAGGCACTGGCCCTGCTGACCAGCCAGGGCTGGCAGGAGGGCTGTGAGGGGCACAGGAGCAACCTGGGCTCCCAGCTGCAGCACAGGCATGTCCAGCCGTGTGCAAGCCCAGCCTCTCCTGGGGGTGGAGGGAGAGGGGATTACAGCGCCTTGTTTGCAGTGACCTGGTCTTTTGTGGAAGCTCAGTAGCTCTTAACAGCCCTGGTGAGCCTTTGAGGGGAAAGAGCATGAGACTGGGAAAATCGATGATGGATTCTCCTCTTGGGTTTACTGTGGGACCCTCTGCCATGAGCTGGGCCATTTGCATGTCACTGAAATCTGCTGGCCAGATGGACATGCGCTCTATGAGGGCCTAAGGCTGGCCCTTTGGAGCCATCTGCTAAGTGGGGTCCTGGTTGGATGGGGCAGTGGGACACGTGGGGACAGCTAGGCCCTTCTTGGACAGGGTGGAGGTCCCACCCCCAGCTCCCCAGCAGTGAGGGAGGCTGCCTCTGGCCTCCTTGGGGGCAGCACCCTGCCACATGAATGGGACTGCAGGCAGCAGAGAAGCTCCTGGAGGTGGCTTCCTGGTGACCACCCAGGCTTGGGGCCCTTGGGGGATGTTGGCCAAATGGCCTTGTTCTGCTCCTCAGGTTGGGCTAGCACCTGGAGGAGCCAGGAGACTGACACTCTGGGTGCTGATGTGAGGGAGAGGGGAGGTGGGATGTGTCCCCTGCTGTACCTGCTTGGCACGGGCCACATGACCAACTGTCTTGTGGGACCCTGGCCCCCGCCCTCAGTGGTGGAGCTGTTGCTGGCATGTTTCAAAGGAGAAATTGAGGCTCAGAGGCCAGAAGGGAATGCTATCCCTGGCGACCATCATACTGAGCAGGGACCAGTATGTGGCCAATCCTAATGCCTGCCCCCTCCTGCTCTGACCCTGTGTCCTTCCATGGCAAGGCTGGGGCCTCATGGGCCTAGGGTTGGACAGGGCGCTTTTGGCAGGCCCAGGGCCCTGGGTGAGGAGGCAAGGTGAGAGGGGTGACGGCGTGGCAGGGGACGGGAGGGTCCTGTGTGGTCCCCAGCAGCCTGTCTGGGTGGTTGCTGGGGGCACTTGGTGGAGAGGGCATGGGGGGCAGCCTGGAGCCCCTGACCACTGTCTGGAGGGCAGCAGGAGCCCAGTGTCTATAATGCTCACCCAGGCCTCTGTGCAGGACCCAGACAGCTGCCAGCCCCTAACCCTGCCCTGTGTGCCCCACATGCTCAGCTGCTGTGAGCCCCACATTCTCATCACTGCTCCTGACTTCTCTGTCCTCCTCCAGTTACTGTCTGTCATCCTCAGAGGCACTGCAGAGCTGGGTCCGATTATGGAGTCCCCAGTGCTGCCCTCAGTTGGCAGGCCATTCTGTTCTGTCTGGCCTGGGCCACCCCTTAGATGCTGTGTCCAGCTGGGGTCAGTGCCCGGGAAGCTGGGATGCGGGTGGCTCTGCTGGGGTCCATGCCTGGTCTCTATCTGGGGGTGGAGGTGGCAGGGAAGCCAGCTCTGGAGACCTTGGGACCCAGCTCTGTGACTGGCGTGATCTCAGGGCTCCCTCAGATCCCTGGCCCCCATAGCAGCTGGTCCCCCTCCCAGCCCCTTCTAACCACACTCAGATGTTCCTGCAGCAGGGGCTCAGCGGAGCCCTGGAGGATTGGGCAGGACCCGAGTCACTCCACCTGCAGAGTCACAGTGGTTATGCGGGGGAGGGTGGCAGGGTTTCCATGAAGGCTGAACCCTACCTCACTGACCTGACCAAGCTGGGGTCCAGGACCCCAAGGAGCTAGAGGTGACCTTCCAGTGGGACAGCTGTGTGCAGGCTGGCAGGCCCAGGGAGGAGGGGGAGACCCTCTGTGGTTGGGGCCACTGGGCCTAGGTGGAGGCAGCTTCAGAATGAATCCCCCAGCCCCTGGGGTGCAGAGAAGCTGGCTCTTGGCAGTGGGCAGTCGAGT
The DNA here is from genome assembly GCA_004027295.1 of Dolichotis patagonum. Taxonomy (NCBI): domain Eukaryota; kingdom Metazoa; phylum Chordata; class Mammalia; order Rodentia; family Caviidae; genus Dolichotis; species Dolichotis patagonum. Next base: position 6,581 of record PVJX010005349.1, read on the forward strand.
GCCCTGGGTGCCTGCCCACCAGCCCTGCTGATGGGGCTGGAGCAGGGGGCCTATCTCAGTTACTTTTCTTGTAGCTGAGACAAAAAACCCAACACCCAAAGTTAAAGGATACCGGGATGCTGGGGTGTGGGATGCCCAGGAAGCTCACAGTTTGTAGAGGTTTAGGCCATATGGCTGGCTCCCAAGGCAGGGTGGGTGCAGACAGGCACTGCAGAGGAGGAGTGCACACACCGTTCAAGGCGAGCAGGAGGTGGCAAAGCACGCAAGCTCTCTACCCCTGGGTCTTACCCAGGCTGCTCAGGGCCGGCAGCACGCACACCCTTAATCCTGGTGCCCTTGAGCCCAGCACCGCACCGAGTCAGTGCGAGCAGCACTCACTCTAGCCCCAGCCGCCTCTGAGAAGCCCGCCTAGGGCCCCACAAGGCTTTGGGGGGACAACTAGATACAGCCAGAAGAGGGTCCCAGGCAGCCTGGACAGAGGAGAAGAACATGGGGGTGTTTCTCGTTGCAAGAAGCACTGGAATGCTTGCTGGATTTGCTGCTGCTGTGTGTGCTTCCTTGTACATATCTGTGTTCGAGGTGTGTGTGAGTGTGTATATTACGTGTGTGTGCATGTGAGTCACTGTGTGCACCTGTTTGTTTTCTGTGCATACATCTGTGTGTGTGTCTGTGCACATGTGAGCATGTGTGTGCACGTGCACTTCTTGGCATCTTTAGTGAGCTGTCGGCAGCGTGCAGGGCTCCTGCCACCGGCCCTGTGTCTGGACACACTCAGGGGACTCAGGGTTGCGAACATTATGTTGTGCTGCTGTGGATGGGTGAGAGTGGGCCTGGAGGGGCTGGAACTGGGGACCCCAAGGGGGAAAGGCAGCCTTATGTGCACAGAAGGAAAATCACATCCCTGCTTGAATTTAGTTTTCTGTTTCTTTAAGATCTAGCCATCCTTGAGGCGTGAGGGTCCTGACCATGTCTTGCTCAGCGCATCCTTGATGAGAATGGCACAGGGCATCTCTTCACATGTCACTGGACATCTGTGTGTGTTCAGTTATTCGACTCCCTTGTCTAGTTTTGTATGGGAGCTTCCAGCCTTTCTGAGGTTTTGTCCCTAAATCCTAAAGGGAGGGAGACTGCTAGGCTGGGATTTGCTCTCTGGTGACACTGGGGTGCCAATATGAGAGGTTCCCCAGGAGGGACAGGGCAGGGACTTGGGGGCTGAGGGCTGGCAGAGCCTCCCCAGTATCCAGGAGCCACAGCAAGCCCAGTGCAGGGAGCTCCCTTAGTGGAAGAGTGCAGCAGTGGGACCCTGCTCAGTGCTGAGGAGGGGAGGACATTGGGGACAGGCTCCAGGATTGCTCTGATGTCCCTGAAAGCCCAGGGCTTGTGCTCGTCCTCCTGTCCATGAACTGGGCACTCTGAAGCACCTGGTTACATACCTTCCCAGCACCTGCAGGGCACAACCAGCCAGGCCCTGTCCCCACAGAGCCTGCGGCCTTTGGATGTGTTACCCAGGGGAGGCACCAGCCCATGGAGCTGTTAAAATAAAACTGAACCCAGGTGATAAGTTGGAAGAGCTGCTTCCAGCCAGGATGGAGTCAGATCTGCCCTCCTACACGAAACAAGCAAGTGACAGACAGACATGCGTGGGAAATCTGTTCCATGGCACTGGACACCAGATGGAGAAACCTGAGAGTCGAGGCAGTGCAGCGAGCCCTCCCTGCCCGCCCCTGCTGGTGCGAGTGGCTGGCCGGGGCACAGGAAGGGGGATGAACACAGAGTCCTGGACACCCCAATGGGGGCAGAGCTGATAGGAAGACCAAGATGGTGAGAATTCACAGGACGGTGCTGCAGAGGGGGTGGCATAGAACCTACAGGGCCACGGGGTCCCACAAGGACACAGCTGAACCCCAAGAACCCCTGGAGTGTGTGAAACCCACCTGGGCATGGGCAGAACCTCCAGGAGATGTGCAAGCAAAAGGCCTGGGGCCCCCCGGGCGGGAGTTGTGCAGCCTCCAGCAGGCAGGCAGGCAGGCAGGAAGCTTGTGTGCTTCTGAGGCACTAGGCCCGCTGCAGGGCTGGGTAGCTGACTGGAGGCTGAGAACCACTCTGCTCTGTGTGACTATCCTAAAACAGGGCCTTTGTGTGAACCCAGTTGCAGTCACCACAACAAATCCCCAAAAGAAGCAGGCTATAAACAGAAAAGCATTACGTTGTCTCATAGTCCTGGGGTTTTAGTCTGTGACTGGTAACTATTGCTTCAGGCCTGTGGTGAGGGGACGGGGTGTGCACAGTGAAGCAATGCAGTCACCTTGTGGTGACTGCAAAGCAAAGCTGGGAAGAAAAGAGTGGACTCCAGGTTCCCTTTCTGGGGTCCATCCCCAGTGACCTCAGTTCTCCCGATAGGCACCATCTCTCGAAGTGTCTACCAACCTCCCTGTAGCATGTGGGCCTGTGGGGACATTTTTCCAACCCCAGCAACCTCAAAGGATCAAGCTGCACCCCAGAGAACACAAGAATCCAACATTCAGCAATATAACATTCACCATGCCTGGAATTCAATAAAGAATTAACACACAAGCAAATGAGCAAGAAAATATGACTTGTAATGAGAAAAATCACTAAACCAATCTAGGACTGACACAGATGTTAGAATCTGCAGACAAGAGCATTAAGGCAGTTACTATAACTGCATTCCATATGTTCAAAAAGTTAAGTAGAGACATGAAGGTATAAAAAAAGACTCATATCCGACTTCTAGAGATAAAAAGTATAGTGTGTGAGATGAAAAATACACTGGATAAGATCATAGCGGGCCAGGCATTGAAGAAGAAATTAGTAGTTTGTCTGAAAATGGGCAGTGAAATGACCCCAAGTGAAACAGGGAAAGAATATTGACTGAAGAAATGAGGATGTCAGTGAGCTTCAGGACACTGCACATGGCCCAGTGTGTGTCACTGAAGTACGTGAAGAAGAGAGATGTGGAGACGAAATGTTGCTTGAAGAAATAATGGCCAAATATTTCCCACATACAAAAATGATAAATCCACAGACTTCAGAAGCCCAGCCAAGCCCAACTACAAGGATACACAAAACACATGACATCAGGCACTGTACCAAATTGTCCAAGACCAGTGATTAGGGGAAGATCTTCAAGGCAGCTGGAAAGCAAAAGACAAGGTTGGCACTGTGAGCAATGCCAGCTGGAGAGAGGAAGATGGGCATCTTTCAAGGGCTGATGAAAAAAGAGTCCATCAACCTAGACTTGTATGTCTTATCTGGCTGGGGATTTAGCTCAGCAGTTTAACTTCTTGCCTGGCAAGCATGAGGTCGTGAGTTCAATTCCCGGTACCAAAAAGAAAAAAAAAAGTGTATGTTTTATCACAATATTTCAATGTACAAAAGCTAGGTTCCTGGCCTTAAAACGTACACTGCAAGAGCTGTTACAGGGAGTGCTCCAGGCAGAAGAGAGTGGTGCCTGGTGAAGTGAGAGGGGAGCGTGCCAGGACCTGTGCTTTAATGGGTAAGTGTTTAAGACTTATTTTTACTATTTAACTTTCTTTAAAAGTAAAAGGGGTTATTTAAGCAAGAATAATTTAGTGGGGAGTTTATGACACCTGTAAGCATGCACTGAAAAGCAGCACTTTGGGAGCAGAGGTGGAGATGGGCTGTCATTCCATCCTCAGGGTACAGGTTGTGTTCAGCCCTCAATGGAGGACTGTGACAAGCTGCAGATGTACAGCAAGCACATGCCATTCAGCACCCCGAACTCACAAAACAATGACAGCTAATAAACCAACTGCAAAGGTAAGGCAGAATTGCGAAAGAATGTTTACTTAATCCAAAAGAAGGCAGAGAAAGAGAAAACAGAGGGAAACTAAAGTGCACAAAACAATCAACAGCAGAATGCCCAGGGTTGTGAAGGCACCTGGGTCATTTCATGAGGTACACAGGGCTCTGGACCCAAGAGTAAGGCCCTAGATATAAAAGGATCCAAGTCACGAAGAGTGTATCTGATTATAATGGGATTCAATTAGAGACATTTTTGGAGAATCTTCCTAAACTTGGAAATTAAGCAGCATTTTTCTTGATAACTCACGGATCAAGAAGAAATCTAAAGGAAAACAAGGGAGTATTTTGAACTGAGTCAAAATGGAAATACAGTGTATCAAAATTTATGAAATTTAAAGTGCTATTTAGAGAGAAAGTTATAGAATTAAATACTTACAGAAAACACTCAAATCAAAGACTTCAGTTTGTACCCCAAGAAACTAGAAAAAGAAGAGCAAATTAAATCAGTGTAAGAAGAAAGGAAATAATGATCAAAGTGAAGTCAAAGCGATGGTGATGTGGCCCTGAAGCAAGGCCAGCAGATTGCTGTAGCTGCTGGTTTCAAACAGGAACCTGAAGAGAATTCTTTCTGTGGTCTGTTGGCCATTTCAGAACCTTGGAAATGTAATGGTCAGTTCATCAGAAAGAAATAGCAGGTAAGTATGGTGGACTTTAGGGGGCCTTCAGGGGAGAGACCCTGGTGCCTTAGGACCTGCACCGTGCGGTTGACTCGGGGTGCCGGGAGAACAAGGAGCTCCTCCCCTCTCTGGGGGTCGGTTGTGAGTGTGGCAGACTTTCGGCAGCCTGAAGGAGGGGGACCCTGGCACATCGGGACCTGCGCCGTGTGGTTGACTCGGGGTACCAGAAGAACAAGAAACTCCTCCCCTCTCTGGGGGGCAGCTGTGATCCTGCCGGCGTGTGGGCTGAGAATCAGACATCTCATGTTGTCCTGTCCCCTGTCCTGTGTCCCCCTGCTTAGCAAGTGGGAGCCAGTGAACTACACATCTTGTGAAAAGATTGGCTATGTTATTTAGCATGAGCTCCCCATATGCAAAGATAAGGACAACCATTTGGAAGAAAACAAGAGACAATATGACAGTGAAGATCTCTGGTTGTCTAGTTTTGAAATTTATGCTTTCTTATGTCCTGTTCTGTTCTGTTTTGTTGTGTTTAATTTTACCCCCTTTAAAATAAAATAAAAAAAATTAAAAAAACAAAAAAGCAATGGTGAGCAGAAATGTGATAGAGGAAATCAGTGAAACTGAAACTGACTCTCTGAGCAGATAGGTGAGGTGAGCGAACCCTTCGCCAGAACAACCAAGAGAAGGAGGCAGAAGACGCGTGGCTGTGCCAGGCCAGGCTGTGCCAGGCCCAGAGAAGATGCTGACAGGCTGGTGACTGATGCTGAGGACAGTGGGCAGCATTCTAAGCACTGTGTGCCAGTGAACTCAATTATGCAACATGGACACATTTCTTGACAGGCAAAAATTTCTAATGCACGATCAGGGCGAAAAAACCAAATAGACTTCTGCCTCTAGGGAAATTGCAGTTAAAAATGTCCCCACAAAAAAGGCTCCAGGCCCATGTGGCTTTACTGATGGATTGTGCTGCACCCAAGGAGGAAATCTCACATGACCATTCATGACCTGCAGATAAGCACACAGCAGTGGCTCAGCAGAGGTGGAGACTTGGGACATGGACACTGAAGCCACAACGGCACAACGGTGCTTTCCTCTTAGGACAGCTAAGCTCAGCAAGACAGCCACGTGAGCACCTGGGGAGTGGGGAAGAAGGAGGATGGGAGCTCACGCCAGCAGCTGGCAGCATGTCGAGTGGTATGGCCCCTGGGAAAATTTTGCAGTCTCCTTCCTTACTGAGCACGCACTGGTGAGTGGCCCGGCCTCTCAGGACTGGGATTGGAAATGTGTCCCCTGCAGGCAGGTGTGAGTGCCCTTGGCAGCTGAGCTGTCACAGTCTGGGTGGTGCCAGCAGGTACATGGGTGGATAAAACATGGTCAACTTCTCCATGGCTCCCACATGGTAATGGTCACACGTGACAGGGACAAATGGCTGATAGCCACTGAGAGAAGCTACACACAAAGTGAAATCACATGTGATTATGTTAAAAATTTATACAGAACTCTAGAAAATGCAAGCTAACTGGTAATAGAAAACATCCATGGCCGGGGACAGGGAGGATGGGAGGCCAGAAGGGATGGGGGCCTGGGCAGACCCCAGAGCACCAGCCAGCCTCTGACCAGCCTGGACCCTCATGGGGAAAAGGCCACCCTACAGCCTGGTATGGGCAGAGGGGTGACCCTCAAGCAGGTGTGGTGATGCCGGGCGAGGGTGGAGGAGGCGTGGGGTGCAGGGTGGGGTGCCCAGCTGAGGGACTCACTCGGGTCAGGCGCACAGTGTTGAGCTGGCATCACTGCATCCACTTGGTGGGCAGGGAGGACGTGGGGAGGCACCTGTGGAAGGTGGCCTGTGCCCAGCTGGAAGGAAATATGACAGCAATGGACAAGCAGAATGGGAGACGGGGTCCGCTGGCTGGGGAGGGGTGGATGAGGTCCCCCTCGATCCTAGGATCCTAGAGCCATGCTTTCCCGGGCCACACTTGGGGACTGACACCTAGGGAGGAGAGGCTGAGCCCAGGGCAGGGGGTGTCGAGCACCTGGCTTCTTGACGCCCATCACCAGTGCCTCTGAGGCAGGTTGGGATCCAGGACCCAGGCCCAGGCAGGGTGGGGAGAGCCAGGACCAGCAGAGCCAGGGCGCAGCCCCTGGGTCCTCATCTAGGGCTGCAGGACAGGGAGCTCAGCCAGCAGTCGGGGTGCTGCTGCCCCACAGGGGAGGGCTCCACTGCACTGGGCGGGGTGGGGTGGGGTGAGCCCAGCCTGGTGACACGGGTTGGGCTTGTTCTGGTTACCTGGTTGGGCACCACAAAGCTCCCAAGGGTGAGCATGGCCTGGAGGCCCAGGGGCCAGGTTTGAGGTGTGCAGAGTCCCCAGCCGGCCTGGGCCTGGCCTCAGCTCAGCCTCCTCATGGAGAGATGAGATGACTCTCTCCTCACACAATGCCATCTGTCCCTCGGGCAAAATCGAGCAAACCCATAAAACCCATTGACTCTGATTGCAGAAGCCCAGCTCCTGCCGCGGCTCGGGAGGCTGAGTTGATAAAAATGTAATAAGTTCCCGCTTGGACTCGTCTGATGGCAGGTGTGGCGCGGCCGTGCGCGGTTATGCTGGCAGTTAATAGACTTATCACACCCTTCATTAAGTGCCAGCGTTTATGAGGCCAGGCGCAGCACGGCAGGAAGCCACGGAGGGGAAGGCTCCATTATACCTGGGGTTCCCCTCTCCGCCCAGGCAGGAAGGTGCCCCCGAGGCCGGCCAGGGCTGGTGTCTCTGGGCAGTGCCAGGGTCCACATGTCCAGCCGGGGCGAGCCTGGCTGGGGCCTCTGGGGACACAGCTGCCACGCCATGCATGGTCTCCTCCTTTCTGTGACTGGAGACGACTGTGTTTGTAGTTTGCACAGAAATTCTGCAGCATATTGATTTTTCAATTATGCTGAAAGAAAGCGAGCGTGCCACGAAGGGGCCGCCCCCGTTCTCCGGTCGGCTGTGCAGAGCTGTCTGCGGGGTTACATTGGGTGGTCTCAGCTGGCCCTCAGGGACCCCCAGGTCTCAGCAGGGAGCCTACAGGCCTGTAACCTTGAGCAGGTCCTTATCCCCCTCAGATATCCCTCCTCGCCCCGCTGAGGACACTGAGGCCAGGGTAGGGTGGGCCTGGCTTCAGACAAGGTCTGTGACCAGGACGAGCCAGAGGGTCCCTCGGCCCTGCCCCTGGGTCCTTCCTGTGACACCACCATTTTGGCCTCCTGGCTCTTACCATTGGGGTTCAGCGGTAGCCAGAGTCCTTGTCCCTGGGTCCTCCAAGGACATTGTCTTTTCTGCCCAGCCCAACATGGGTGTCTTGAAGTCAGGCCAGCCAGGCGACACGGAGGTCAGGGTCAGGCATGAACCACGAAGAGGGGTGTCACTGGAGCCCCTGAGGGACTCCAGTTACAGGGACTGGGGAGCTGGCTGTGGGCAGGAGCCCTGGCGTCCAGGCGCAGAGACTGGCATCTGCGATTGAAGGCAGAGGGTGGCTGGGGTGCATGGGCCGAGGCCTCCCCCGGCTTGTGTGAGTGGACTCGGGCTAGGGGAGGCTGGTCCAGGCAGGGCAACCCTTGGGGCTTCTCTGAGCAGGAGGCGCCCCCTTCATGGTCAGGGGTGGGGCGTTGGCACTTGGGCTGTTTGCGAAGGAAATGCCTCCTCAGGGCTCAGGCTCCGTGTGCAGCAGACTTTGATTGAAAAATCAAACTCTGATTTTCTCACAAAGTGTCCTGCATTTCTAAGCTCACATGGGGCTCTGTGACAGTGGCAGTCCCTGGAGCTTTTCTTAAAAACAAGCGGAAACCAGACAAAAAGGAAAAAATCCCCCCCAGCACCCCCACTGGCTTCTCTAACCAGGAATCTCTTGCTGTCCCCAAGGGAAGGTGGCCCTTCTGGGACTTTGGGGACCTGCAGCCCTCTTGGATGGAAGGCTGTGGGCAGGTACAAGGACTGCAGGAGGGTGGTGGCTTTTGGCTCAGGTCTTCCCTGCCCCCAGCCCCACACCTGGCCACCAGGTGCAGGGTGGTCCCAAGAAGCCTGTTGTCCTCTCCCAGCACCCAGAGTGTCTCTGTGACTCCTGTCACACGAGGGCCATCCCTGTCGTGCCCCACACTGCCCTCAGGAGCCGGAGCCTCCTGCTTCCCCTGGGCTGGGGTGCACTCAGGGCCGAGGCTGCTGCAGTCCCATGGCTGCTTGAGGGAATCAGCCCTCTCTGTCCTGGGCCGATTCCAGCCGTGCAGAGGCTCCAGATAGGCGAGACCTCCAGCCCAGGCCATGAGCCGGAGCGGCCCCATCCTGCTGGGCATCCATGGGCAAACTGTCCCATCTGGAGCCCGCTCCGCCATTGGCTTGGGTGGCTGCACTTGAGGGGTGCAACCCAGGCACAAAGTAGGGACCCTGTGTAGGGCTAGGCAGCTGCAGCTTTCCGCTCTGTTCCAGGATGTGGGTGTCCAAACCCCACCAGCAGTAAGGTACAAGGACCAGCAGGGGATAGGGTTGGGCTGGGTCCTGCAGTGGCTGCCCTGAAGATGCTGGCCTCAGGTAGGGGTGGGGGAGCACTAATTTGCCCAGTGATTATACAAGTCCAGAGCCCACTCTGACTCAGAAGGGTAAATTGAGACCCGGAGGGGCGGACATTCATGAGTTCACACAGCAAGTTGGAGATGCACTAGGACAGAGCATAGCTCTGCGTGGTTCCTAGGCTGGGGGGAGGGTGGCAAGAAAATGGGGGGCTGGGCTGGCCCTGGGGGGCCAGGCACGGGGTCCAGCACAGGACGGACACTTAACACGCCCCAGGTCACTGCTCACCAGTGTGGCTATGTGAGTCGGCTGTGCTCGTAAATAATCTCGCAGGTAAAGGATTTAATTTTCTCCTGTTCGCCCGTGTTCTTCCTGCCTCGTAAATCACAGCCGTTTATGACTCTCTCTTTGGCACTTTTGCGATGGCCGATAATGGTCGTGTAAGTGGCAGAGAGGATGAATTCTGCAGCAGGTTTTAAACAAACGTGCACATCGGAGCAGTAAATAAAGCTAAGCAGCACCCGAGTGGGGAGCCCTGCGCAGGTCACCCTGGAGCACACGCTGCCCAGGAGGGGCTGCTGGGAGGGGGCTCCGGCCTCCTCAGAGTGGGCCCAGCGAGCCTCAGCCATTTCCTCCTAGGGACAGAGGCTCCCAAAGCCCCATGTTCATGCACGTGTGTGTGTGTGTGTGTGTGTGTGCACAGTGCAGTGTGAGCCTGCAGGCTTCCCAGCCCATCCGGGTGCCCAGTGCAGGGAGGCTGCAGCTTTTTGGTCTTGCGGCTGCGTGAGCAGGATGTGGGGCAGCCCCGAGCCCTGGGTGCCCATCTGCAGCTCCTGGCCCCCTTGCTCCCCTGCTGAGGGGTGGGCTTGCCCACTCAGCTCCTGAGCCCTGAGCCCTGGAAACTGCAGACCACGCTGCCTGCCTCCCAGGGTCAGTGTGGCACTGATTTCTGGCTTCTACAGGACTAGTGGGGCAGACCGAGTGTGGACAGACCAACGCAGAGGAGCCTCGGGTTGGAGCAGGCTCAAGGGCATGGCACTGGGCAGAGGCTGGGCTGGAGGCTGCTGCCAGGGGGTGGGGGGGCACTGATCCCTGGGAGGAGCCACTCGGTCCTGGGCTGGGATGTCTGTGGCTCCTGTTTCCAAGGTCCCGCCTTCTTCCTCCAATCTTTCCTCTCGCCTTCCTTCTTTCCTTCCTTCCTCCCCTCCTTTCCTTTTTCTTTCCCTTGCTCTCTCTTTCTCTCCCTCCTTTCTTTCCTTCCTTCCTTCCTTCCTTTCTTCCTTTCTTCCTTCTCAAAGGACTATTCTTGTGCACATGCACACCCACACACACACATCGCACACGCATACCTGCACATGCTTATTACACACGCATACCAAATGCACCTGCATGCACACCATATAATGCACACCATATAATGCAACACATTCACACACATGCATGTACCATGCCTGCACACACAGCACAGTGTGAACACACAAATGTGTGTACACATGTCACACACCAACACACATGCAAATACATACACATGTGCACACATAGGCACACACAAACACATGCATATCTATACAATACACACATATAGTACACACATAGACACATGTACATTGCATGTGTGTACATGCTGATCTCATACATGAAGACCACCAGACGGCCAGCACTGAACTATCTGAAGCCAGTCTGTTCCTCAAAGACCACCTGAGGCCCGAGGCCAGAGCCCCCAGGCCCTGGGCCCCATGTCCCTGCTGTTTATTTTCTGCTAGGCCTGGCTTTGCCAGCCGTGGGGTTGGAGAACCTCCTCACGAAGCCATAAACGTAATTGATATTCTCAGCATTTCGAGCAAAAATATGAGTATTAAAGATATACACTACACCTCATAAAATTCTCTCATATTTCTTCTTTATGATGGGTTCTAAAATTGGCAAAATAAATTCCCTAAAACCCATTACACTCAACAAAGAGTGTGTTTTGGAGGCAGGAGGTCCCCAGCTGAGGGCCAAGTGTGCGGCACCCTGAATGGGCCATTTCCCAGACTGGCTGAGACGGGTGCTGGAGTGGCCTTGCCCAGGCTGTAAACAGCCCAGTGCCAGGCAGGGTCACTCCCCATGCCAGACTTTCTGTCATCCTCCGAGGACACAAACCGCTCCGTGCTGCTGCCACCGATCTGGCCGACTCCAGGGTGCTGCCTGTCTGCCCACTGTCTCCCCTTGCCTCAGTGTCCTGGTTTAAATCAGAGTAAAATTCAAAGCTTGTAATTCTATATGTATGTTTTTCTCTTTGTTACTTTTCTCATTTATGACAATAACACTCCCAAGGCAGGATGTCACAGTCTTCAGTGTTTAAAACCAACTTTATGGAGGTTCGATTTACATGCACAACACATGCACGCCCTTTACGAAGTGAGCATCACTTCTTGGAATGGCTTTAGCTTTACAGAAAAGTTGGTGGACAGTGTAGAGAATTCCCGCAATGCGAGCTCAGGGTCCAGCTGCCAACCCTCGAGTGCCTGCAGCACCTGTGCTGTACTAGCGAGCCAGCGTGGACTCGGAGTGGGCAGAGGTCAGAGGTTGGACAGTCTCCATTTCCCCAGTGCCCCCTTCTTGTCCCAGGACTCTGTGCAGGTCCCCCCACTACCCGTGGCTGTCACAGTCCCAGGCTCTGCTGGGCTGCAAGTGTCTCTGATTTTCCTTATTTTGATGACCAGAACAGTTTTGGGGAGAACTGGTCCAGATTTTTATAGAACGCCCTCCCCTGAAGGTGTCTGGTGTTTCTCTCACGGGCGGATCAGTGGCCCTGGGGTGAGGGCCACAGAGGCAGAGCCCGTTACACCCTTCACTTCCAGGTGTGGGCTGTGACCCCCACGTTCCCCTGACATTGACCTGGATTCCTGCTGGGTGGCATCTGTCAAGCATTGCACTCCGAGGTCCTCGACCCTTTCCATGCTATCCTGTGGCAGACTGCCAGCATCCCACTTCCTGAGGGGGCTCCTTCATAGATGACTCGGGGTTCTCTTCCATTTGCTTATTGATTTATCTTCATCAGCACGGTGTGCTCTGATCCTGCTTTTGGAGCCACTGTCCCAGGCTCCAGCTGGGATGTGTCTGGCTCCTCCTCTCCCTGGCCCCTGCATCCCCCGACCACCCCACCCCAGGGGCCCTGAGAGGCCTCACTATCTAGCTCCCAGGGGCTCCAGGACGCAGTGTGCACTTCCTGCCCCAGCCCAGCGCCGCATGTCCAGGTCCCTGGAGTCCTGTGCGACTCCGGGCCTGGACACCGGGCGCTCAGAGCTGCTGATTCCCGGCTCTCTGCTGGCGGAGCAGGGAGACGTGTGCGTGTGTGTGTGTGTGTGTGCTGACTGTGAACACACGTGTGCGTGCACATGGGTTTTCTGTGTGGCTATCTGTCTGTGTTTGCAGGGCTCCCAGGAGAAACAGCAGCAGCAGGATCCCCTCAAGTGCACACCAGGAGGCTGTCACAGAAGCCCACAGCTCAGGGCCTGCAAAGTGGGGATCCCGGAAAAGTTAGCATGTATCTAACAGCCTGAGGACCTGGGGGCTGGTGGTGGGAGCCCCAGCCCCAGGCTGGAGGAGATGAGAGGAGACAGGAGCACCAGGACAGGCGTCACCACCTCTGGCTCTGCTCAGCTCCCAGCAGGTAGAGCTGCTGACCACCCGCCAGGGTCAGGACCAACGGCACTGCTGCGGCCGCCCAGTTCTGAGGCCAACCTCTGCATCGATACCTCACAGACACCCCCAAAATGTTGTGGCCCATGGAAGTCAAGTGGACCTGTGGCATTGGCATTCTGTGTCTGTGAGGCTAAATGGGCATGGGTGCCCATGTCCCCAGCTCAGCCCACCTCCGCCCACCCCCTGGGGCTCCTCCCTGATGGCCGAGGGCCTGGGACCCTGCTCCACACTCAGTTCGGGCCCTGGATTGGCACAATTGGGGTGTGGAAGCACTAAGAGAGGCCTAGAGGGAAGCCCTCAGGTCACTGTATGAAGCGGGTGGCGGGGCCATCTGCCCCCTTTCTCTTTCCTCGTGGTTGTGAGTTGAGAGTTCTGTTCCACCCACCACCTCTGCCGTGACGTCTGGGCCACCACAAGACCATCCATCCTGGCCTGAAACCCCCGGACTGTGAGCCCAAGGAACCTCCTCCCTCTGTAAGTGGAGTGTCACAGGCATTTGTTAGAGCCAGGAAAGCCACCCAGCGTGCTGTGTCACCCCTTCAGCATCCTATGGAATGTCGGTGCTCCAACTTGGGCTCCACCTAGTCAGCCTCTGTGAGCTGAAGGCCTGGCGCGGGTCTCTCTCCCGTCTCTATCACTTTGCCTTTCCAGGATGTTTCGGAGTTGGGTCCACATGGTACCAGCCTTTCAGACTGGCTTCTCCTCATGGCATTTGCATGAGGGTCCCCTGTGCTCTTGTGGCCTGCCCGTCGTTCCTTTCTTCCAAGGATGACAGCTCTGTGGTCTGGATGGTAGACCAGAACCCGAATATCTACCCACCTGCGAGCCATCTTGGCTGCTTCCGGTTTCTAGCAATTAGGAACAAAGCTGTGTAAACATTTGCACGCAGGCTTTTGTGTGGACATACGTTTGGAAATCAGTTGGGTAAACACCTAGGAATTCAACTGCCTGCTCATATGGTAAGACTATGTTTAGCATTGTCAGAACCCGCCAGGCTGCCTTCCAGTGCGGCGGCCTGTTCCGCACTGCCACCAGTGAGGAAGGAACGCTGCTGTCGCTCCACTCTGTCAGTGGCAATCGGTGGTATTGTCACATTTTGGAACCAGGCCCCTCATATGCACACACATAGTGGCGCCTCATTGTTCTAATTTGCAATTCCTTAGTGGAAAATGATCCCGAGCAGATTTCATATGTGTGCTTGCCATGTGCTTATCTATTTTGAGTGAGATGTTCAGAACTCTCCCCAACTTAAAAACTGTCTTGCTTGTTTCCTGTTGTGAAGTTTTAAGAGTTCTTTGTGTTGTTTGGGGTACAAGTTCTTTACCTGATATGTATGACTTTTGCAAAGATTTTTCTCCAAGCCTGTGGCTTGTCTGGTCATTCTCTAAGTGATGTGTTTTTTAAGGCAGTTTTTCATTTAGGAAGATCCTACTTAGCTTGGTGTGGTGGCGCATATCTGTTATCCCAGCACTGTGGGAGGCTGAAGCAGGAGAACTACAAATTCAAGACCAACCTGGGCAATTAAGCAATTTAGTGAGACTCCATCTAAAAATAAAAATTTAAGAAAAGGGCAGTGTATAGAGCTCAGTGTGAAGACTCTGAGTTCAGTTCCCAGTCACACACACACACACACACACACACCCCAACTGGCAATTTATTCTTTTCCAGATTGTGCTTTGGTTGGCATAACCAAAATCTCATCATCAACCCCGAGGTTGTGTTTTCTCCTAAAAGTCTTATAGTTTTTTAAAAATTTTATTTAAAGAGAAAAAACAAAAAAGAAAACAACCAAACAAAACAGAAAAAGGGTAGCAACAATACAGAATTCCAAAGGCACAAAATAAAACAACAACAACGAAACAAAAACAAAAACACTAAGCAATCGCTACTTGATAAGTTACATACTGTCATCATTGGAAATAGTTGTTCAAGTTACAAAATTAAAGCATACAAAGTAGACATTCAAACAGTGAGCCTGTTAACAGTTCTGCTCAACAAGCTAACAAAAACAATAATATGGTTATCTATCTTACACACTTAAACATACATGCAGTTATATCCTTTAGAGCACTTTCTTTCCCCCCTTTTTTTCTTTTTCTTTTTAACTTTTATTTTAAAGGGGGTAAAATTAAACACAACAAAACAGAACAGAATGGAACATAAGAAAGCATAAATTTCAAAGCTAGACAACCAGAGATCTTCACTCTCTGTCATATTGTCTCTGGTTTTCTTCCAAATGTTTGTCCATATCTTTGCATATGGGGAACTCATACTAAATAACATATCAATCTTTTCACAAGATGTGCAGTTCACTGGTTCCCACCTGCTAAGGGGGGGAACACAGGACAGGGGACAGGATGACATGAGATGTCTGATTTTCAGCCTGCATGCTGGCAGGCCCACAGCCGCCCCCTAGAGAGGGGAGGAGCTTTTGTTCTCCCAGCACCCTGAGTCAACTGCACGGTGCAGGTCCCAACGCACCAGGGTCTCTCTCCTTTGGGCCGCCGAAAGCCTGCCACACTCACAGCCAACCCCCAAGTGAGGAGGAGCTCCTTGTTCTCTCGGCACCCCGAGTCAACCACATGGTGCAGGTCCCGACATGCCAGGGTCTCCCCCCTGCAGGCCCCCTAAAGTCCACCATACTCACTTGCTATTTCTTTCTGATGAATTGACCATTACATTTCCAAAGTTCTGAAATGGCCAACAGACCACAAAAAGAATTCTCTTTAGGCTCCTGTTTGAAACCAGCAGCTACAGCAATCTGCTGACCTTGCTTCAGGGCCAGAAGTTTTATAGTTTTAACATTTACCTTTGAGTCTATGATTCATTTTGAGATAATTTCTGCAAAAGTATCCTTACCCTATGTTTTAGTTGCTTTTCTTTAATTGCTAAGACAAAATACCCAACACCCAAAATGAAGGAAGGAAAGGTTTACGTAGCTTACGATTTGTGGAGGTTTTCAGGCTGTGATCAGCTGGCTCCAAGGCAGAGTGGCATGACAGAGGGACAACCATTCATGGTGCTGGGAGACAGCAAAAGCACCAAGAATGAAAGGGAGGAGCAAGCCTCCTTTACTGCCTCACACTGTGTGCAGGCCGCCTGCCTAGGGCGGGTGCAGCACTCACACTGCCAACCCTGGTCCTAGACCGTGCACCAGTCACAAACTCTAGATTGAGCCTCCTCCAAAAGGCCCACCCCTCCCTGACCCCACGCGGCTTGGGGGGACATCCAGACACAAACCATATGTCTAGATGGTTATTTTTCCTCCCAGATGTCTAATTGTTTCAGTGCATTACTTGAAAAGACCATTTTTCTCCATGGTGTTGTGCCTTCGCCTCTGGCAAAGATGAGGGTAAAGTCGGCAGGGTGCGTGCTCGTGCCCGGTCTGCCAGTGATGGACTCCTCCCTTCCTTCACCAAGAGGAACCGAGAAGACCAAGTCCTCCAACTTCGCTTCTCGACTCACTCGAGAGCCCGTCCAGGTCTCCTGATCTCCCGTACAAGCCTCGGGGTCAGTTTGTCTGTGGGAGAGCTGTCTGTGGGAGAGCTCACTGGGACGTCCGGGAAGCGCAGTGGCCCTGTGGCCCGCGTCATGAGGAGCCCCGTCCAGCCGGGCGCCTAAGGCTCTGCCGTGCTCGGCGTGCAGGCCCCACCCCACGTGTCAGAGCACAGCTCAGTAATTCGTTGTTGGGGTTCTCCTGTAAGGAAATCCCAGTTGTTCATTACTAGTCCATCAGAGGGTGACGCTGACGTTAGCTGCATCTCTCACAGCTTCACTGGTTGGTTCTAGGAGGTAGATTCGTTGTTTCACTCATAGATTGGCTTCCAGATGGAAAATTACACCTGGAATAAAGACCCCGTGGTCACGGTGGATAATTATGCTGACGAGTTGTTGGATTTGGTTTGATAATATTTCACTGACGATTTTCACGTCTATGTTTAGGGGAGTTACTTTTCTAGCGATGTCTTTATCCGGTTCTGGTATCAGGGCGACCTACGGTGGTCGTACGAGATGAGGTAGACGTAGTTCCCTTTGTGAGTTTGATGTGAGTGGTAGTTAGTCCTCAGATGGGTGTTAAATTGGACCTGTGGCCCTGCTGGTTTCCTTTTTGGAGGTGGCTGATGGTGTCTCTCCTTGTCACTTGGATTTCCGCGTATTCAGCTTCTCTTTCTCCCGACGGGAGATGCGGGTCTCCCTGATGGCACATTCGCTCCTCAGTGTGCCCGGAGCAGCCGTACCCGCCTCCTTCGCTCCTGACGTTTTCTTAGCCTGGCAGGGGATTTATTATTTTTATCGATCCCAAAGATCTTTTGGTTCTGTTAATTTTTTTCAGTTGTTTTTCGTCTTCAATTTCACTGATTTCAGTTATTTTTTGTCACGTCTTTTGTCCTTGTCTGGTATAGTTTTAAATTGCTCTTCTGTTTCTGTTCTCCTTAGGTTTCGAGGTCTTTCCCCGCATCTCACACGTGCATTGTGCTGCAGATTCCGCTCAAGCACTGCTTGTGCGGCAGCCCGGCGTTTTGATAAGTTGCATTTTCATTTAGTGCAGACTAAGTTTATGGTCCCTCTGAGACTTCCCCTTTGAGCATGTGCTGCTTAGAAGTGTCCTGTTTGCTCTCCAGACACCCAGGGATGTCTCCTCTCTTCTGTTTCTGACTTGCAGTTTCATCCTGCTGCAGCTGCGTGTGGTGGGAGTCACTGTGTCCTAGTGAGGAGCAGACTCCGGGGCTGGGCCCACAAGGGCTGAAGCTGCAGTGACCACAGCACTGCCCAGCACTGGCTGTCAGTGCGTCTGAACCCTAACCCTAGAATCTGTGGCTTGACTGGGCCAAGTAGGGGAAGCCAGGAAGCATGACCAGTGGCTGGAAGCAGCACTTTTAGGGAGCAGAGAAGCATTTGGCAAAACCGTCTCTGCGGTGTTTTGAAAGGCAGAGAACAGAGGGGCTCATGATTTAAGCAGGCAGGTTTGGAAACCAAATGTCGCTGGTGCATCTCGGTTGCCATTGGAAACAACAGATAAGGTACTGCCAGGAAGATGCCAATCGCTTTGCAAACAGCCAGGAAGAGGCAACTTCTTCTTATCTCTTAACTAATAAAAATAAGAGAAACTATTTATTCAGCTAAATAACCTGGACCCCACCTGGTGGCCAGAGCAGATGGAGAGTGTGGCCACTACTTTTGTCATCATCTCAAACTCCTGCATCTTTGTAGTCCCTGTAGGGAAAGAGCTGGGGATGCTGCTGTTCTCAGGAGACCCGGGAACTAACGGTGCCGTGCACAGCTGTGCAGAGCGGGGCAGTGGCCGGGGGTGCCGGGAGCATGGGTGCCGACAAGGCCTGCGGAGTGTGGTGTGTGCAGTGGGGGGGGGCAGCAGGGGCTCGGCAGGCAGGTGTGTGTGGGTGCTGCTGCCCCCAGAGCAAGTGTTTCCTGGTGTCCACTTCATACGTGGCCCAGATAGGGATGAACAGAGACGAGGCTCCTGGGTGGTGGTGCTCAGAAGTGGGGGACAGGAGACAGGAGCTACTGAGGGGAGGGTCAGGTGTGTGACTCTGTGGAACTGTCTGAAACTTTCCCAGGATTTCTTTTCCCCTGGTAATGGGGACTGAACTGGGGCCTTCTCACAGAATGACGTCCCCAGCCCTCTTTATTTTGAGGCAGGGTCTTTCTAAGTCACTAATTCAGCTAGCCTGAGCTCAAAATTGTAATCATCCTGTCTCAGCCTCCAGAATGGGAGGATTACGGTATGCAACATGACGCCTGGCTGACTTCCTCAGCTTGGATGCTGGAAGCCAAGAATTCCAGGAGACGCTCAGTCCTGGGAAACCAAGGTGGGACTCCCCCCCCAGCCTGGCACAGACCGGCCATGTGCGTCTTGGTTTGGGGACAAGGTTGCTGCGGGTGACCTTGGCCCTGGCAGTCTGTCCCTCCCTCCTCTGAGAAGGGGAGTTAGTTTTTCACCTGTCCGTGAGGCAGGCGTGCTGTGTCCAGCACAGACTTTAGCAGCACCTGTAGCCCCCACACTCTCTCCTTCTGTTGTCAGAGAGGACCTGGTCCCAGGGGAAGGAGCCCTATGGGCCAGGATCAACATTTTTCTGCCTTAGTTTCTGCTTCAGTCTCGAACATGCATCTTTTAAAATGCTTTACAAATTCAAAGACTTGCCATGTGATTTCAATCCTCCAGTTTTTAGGGAAATTGGGGTGTCGAATGGATTTAGGAAAAATTACTTTGGGGGAGAAGAGAATAGAAAATCAAACACTTATCCTTACAAATAAACTCTGCGTCATCCACAATTAAGCAGCATTTGACATTTAAAAAATATTTGATCCGTGTTTTGGCTTCTAGAGCTGCTGCAAGGAGCCGAGACGTGCAAATTACATTCAAATCAGGGTTAAATATAGTTCTCAGAGAAAGATTGTATGATTTAAATTGCCTAATTATTTGGGGAAAATCTGTTCTCCAATAATTAAGAGAATGAGGGTGTTTGGCTTGTTGGAGAGGGAGTAGAACTGGGTTCCCCTCCATGGTACCAGGGAAGGGACCCTGCCTACTGGGCAGCGTCAGGCTGGAGGCCCCACGCATGGCTCCTCCCCTCCTCTGTGTGGTCTGTGGCCGGGTAGGACACGGAGTGTTTAGGAATCAGCTAGCAGCCACAGTTGGGTGCTGAGCCAGAGGGGGCGTCATGCGCTGTGCCAGGCGGGAAGCAGCGCCAACTTGCCTGGCAGGGCCGCCCAGCATATGTGAGCGCCCAGGCTGTGGCCAGACGCCCCGGGAGGGGCTGGCAGCAGCAGGAGCCAGCAATCAGCTAATTAGGTGCTATTTCTTAAAAGTCACTAGGGGAGGCTGTGTGTGGCAGCCTGCCTTCCTTGAAATGTCCACACCCGTGTGGCCCTACACTTGGTCCCCAACCAGGGCAGAGTCACTGCTGGCCTTAATGCAGGGGGCCTGAAGCCTTGGCCAAGGCAAGGGGCACTGAGCCCCTCAATCTCATCTGTGGACGGGAGATTTGCTGGCCGTGAAGTCCTGGGAAGGATTAAATGTCCACATGGGAGGCCTACCGAGCAGGATTGAGTCTGGAGCAAACACCTGGCCCATGTCATTGCTGTGTGACCTTGGACAGTCACTTGCGGGGCTGAGCCCCAGATGCACCTGAAAAGCAGGCCATAGCAATAGCTTCCTCTCAGACAGGCGGGTGGTAGGGACCAGTTTCATCCTGCTAGTGAGGCGGTGTTTGCTGAGTGATTAGCACGTGTCTGGCGCTGGGCTCCTTCATCCTGCAAATATTTAGGGAGCACCTGGGATGCGCCTGGCCCTGGTCCAGGCACGCCGCTTCTGTGATGTGTGGGGTAGTGGCTGCCCTCTCCTCTGTGTGTCCAATCATTGTCCACTCGATTGGAGAGCTGAACCAGGAGGATAGGGAGGAAGACTCGACGTCATCGAGAGTGGCCATCCCAGGGAGCCAGGCCTCCACCCTGTGAGGCTAGAGACCCCGCTGTGTCCCGCTCTGGCTGCTGCTGCATGCCCCTGTCTCCAAGGATGCTAATGGCTGAGTGATCTCGAGGGCTGTCCAGGGCCCTCCTGTGCCAGTCCCTGACATGTGAGTGGCAAGGCGTCTCTGAGCCCCCAAACCTTCCAGAAGGTGCCCAAGGAACACAGAGATGGGGCTTCAGGGGGCGCACCCCCCTTCCCTGGCTGGGAAGTGTGATGCTCTGATCCCAGCCCAGGGCCAGCTTTGCTGAGGTCATCTTTGGGCATGAAGGGGCCAGCATGAGCCTTTGCTGCCTAGAGAACCCAAGGGTGGCCTGCGGGGAGGGGTTTCAGGGCCATGAGCCCCGCTCTGAGCCCTGTGGTGGAGGCTGGGAGGACCAGCACACACCCTGGGTGGCCTCTGCCCCCAGACCCTGTGCAGGCGGCACCTGTGGGAAGGCGGTTTGAGCTCTCCCAGGCCAGGGTCACCTTTGGACATCACCTCCGTCCTTGCCGCCTGCAGCCTGTCCTCCTGGGCTCTGCCGTCTGAGTGACTCCAGAGCCAGCTCTGTTCTGCACTGTCTCCGCTGAGGCTGGGGACAAGGAGCTCAGTGCAGGGACAACAGCCGGGTAGGACTGGAGTCCCTGGCACCTGGGTCAGCTGCCTGGTGGGCTCTCGGGGGCCACCTGGCACCCCGACAGGCCCAGCATCCAGGAGCCAGGGATGCAGGGACACTTCCTGGGGGCTGAGGAACCATGGCAGAGTGCTGTGGTCTTGGGGGGGTGCTGGGGGCAGGGCTGGTCACTGCACCCGCCTCCTGCCCCTGCCCTGTGTGGCTTCTCTCTGCCCAGATCCGCCTCACTATTGGCACCAGAGCGCCAGGCCTGGGCTGTGCATGGGCTCCTCAGGCTCCCAGGACCACTGTGCAACAGCTGGCCACCGCACTGGGACCTAGGCCCTGGGCTGGGTGTGGGTGCGGCCGAGCTGGGAGGGTCCTCCTGTCTCACAGCGGGCACAGGGGACCCATGGGCCTTGCTGGAGCTGAGATGTCCTTATCCATCCCTGCATCTGCAGCGTTGCCCACTCCTAGGCTTCCCAGCGCCCAGGAAAAGGTGCAGAAGGTCATCTTGGCCTCCGCCCTCCCCTTGCGTGCGCCCCTTGGCATTCCCCAGGGAAAAGAGGCGAGCGCTGCTAGCACTGTCAGTCCCCCCGAGGGCCTCTGCCCGTGGTGCTGCAGCTCGACCTCCTGGTAGTGAGGGGGACAGGGGTGGCCGCTCCACTCACCTGGCTGGATGAGGGTAGGGGGCCTGGTGAATTATTTAGAGTTGCCAAAGGTGTCAGTTAAAAACTAATTAAAAAATGCTATCTGCAGAGCAATGCTATAAAAGAATCGTAAAATTCCAATCTCATTTGTTCCACCCAGCTTCCCTGGTGCAGAACAGCCCATAAAAGGTGGACGTGCCATTGTCTTCCATGCTCACGGGCCCTTCAGTGCCATCCACGTGCCCGTGGGCCCGGGAGGAAGCCGCATGGCCCTGGGGGGTCTCCAGCAGGCCTGCTCTTGTGTGTACTGGCAGCCAGGAGACAGCGGCCTGGAGACCACAGTGGCCCAGGCATGGTCCACACTCATGCAGGTGAGGTCTGGGCCTTGTGGGGCAAGGTCAGTGCTGCCCAGGACATCTGCCCTCTGCCCGCAGTGATGTCATGGCCCTGGTGGCCATGAGTCTCGGACCAGTCTTTCCAGCATTGAAGCTTGGGACAGAGCCACCTTCACCCTGTCCTGGGCCCAGGCCGGGCTTCTAGAGGAAGAGGAGGTGGCTGCCCGTTTCTGTCCCAGCAGAGCACTAATAGGGTGATGTGTGGGCTTTGGCTTTGGCCTGCTGTGTGCAGTGCCAGGCCAGGTGCTCAGGCTGCCCTATGGGAGAGCAGGACCTGGCTTTGCGTCTGGGGCTGGGTGCAGGCTGGGGCGGGCTGGTGCTCCTCAGGTGGTGCCCCTGGGCTGGGTGGCTGTGTGGTCAGGGCTCGGGCGGCTGCGGAGGGTGCAGTTCTGTCTTGGCCTCCTGGCTGGGGCTACAGACCTCAGCCATCTGAAGCCAGCAGTGCCAGGCCAGGGTGTCGGCCACCTCAGGACCTCTTCTAACTGCAGCCACCTTCCCCTGTGGCCATGGGCACTGCCCACTGTCTGCCCCAAAACCTCACGCAGCACTGGCCAAGCTGTGTGTGGTTCCCAACCGACCTCGCTATGGGTCAGGTAGTGCTTCTGGGCAGGTGGTGAGGACATCAGAAGTCTGAGTATGAACCTTGGAACCCAAAGGGGCCCTGGCTTCCCATCCCAGGCTTCATCGCAGACTTTGTCTGGCATGACAGCGGACAGGAGGTAATAGGCACACACAGGCACCGGCTTCGAGCTGTAACTGACACCACCTCAGCACAGACAGCGCTGATTTCTGCAGTCTGGGGACAGTGTTGTTCCCTGTGTGTTGATTATCAGTGGCCCAGGGACATGGGGACAGTGGAAGAGCTGCCTTTGCGGCAGTTCTCAGTGCCCTGGTGAGAGGGCCACCTTGTCCACCACAGTGGTGGCTGCTTGGAATCTGGGGGAAGCAAGGTCTGTCACTGGGGCCTGAGGGGTCAATGGCCCAGAAAGGACAAAGGAGGTGCCTAGGGAGAAAGAGACCCAACACTTGGTGGGCTTCGGGGGCTCTGGAGAGGGCTGGCTGACCTGGGTCATGGAGGGCCTCTCTGTGTGTATTCAGGAGGTGGCAGGGACAAGGATGGTCTCTGGGCCTGGTCCTGGGACACTGACTCCATGCAGGGGGTTTCATTTGGTGACCCCATCATCTCCACAAGCCCTGCCTCTCCATGCTATCACCTTGGAGTTTGGGTTCCAGCCTGCGAGTTTGGGGGACATGAACACCAGTCCTGTGGGCCCTTTACAGCAGGTTCAGAGCAACATGGACCTGCCTCAGACCGCCAGAAGGTTGGGGGCAGCAAGGGCTCCCACTGGCTGGTCAAGGTGCCTGAGTAGAACCCGTGTCCCTGCTCCTGGTGGCACAGCCTTAGTGCACCAAGCCCTCTTCCACCTGCACCAGCACCTCCGTCCTGCGCAGCCTTGGGTCACAGCAATTGCTGCTTACCCGAATCCCCGGTGGGCAGGGCAGGCACGCTTACGTTTGTGCACAGGTGGAGCAGTGAGGCCCTGTGCCATCGCCCCTACTTGGTGCCTGGGATGGTGGCGATCAGGCCTCCTCCCAACTCCATCTAGTGCCCTTCAGGCCTCACCGCAGGGGCAGGTGTTCACCAGGGGTGACAGATCCCCTGACCCCTCGCTTTGCATCTGAGGAGCTGCGGTTGGGCATGTAGCACCTGCCTCGCTGACAGGATGACACCTATGGCCTCGGGGCCACTTTCATGTTCATTCCCAGGAGCTTCCCTGGCTAGGCCTGGGCCTCCCCCAGCCCGGTCACACATCCTTCAGTGTCCTCGAGCCACGCTGCTTCTGGAGGCTTCTGCCCTCTGCAAGGACCTCAAACCTGGGTGAGCCCTGCGGCAGCCTCGCAGAACACACGTGGGGAGCTGGGCCGCTGGATCAGTGACAATCACTGAGGGAGTCTGGGGTCTCCCCGTGGGGTGCTTGTCCTACACAGAACAACACCTCACAGACACGCCCCAAAAGAGGGTCCTTCAGCCAGGGTGGCCTCATTGTTACTCTGTAAGGAGATGCCAGGGCCATCAAGGACTGCCAGGATCTGGGTTCTGCTTCCTAGGAGCAGGGGCTCTGGTGCCTGCCGTGAGACTCTGAGGCTGCTGGGAGGACACTGCAGGGCCTCGTTGCTACCCTCCCCGAGGAGGGGCCCTGCTGTCTGCCGGGCTGAGGAGAGGTGAGGACCGTGGGGCCCACCTGCTGCCAGCTTCCCCTTGAAGGAAGGCTGTGCTTGGATTCTTTGGAGTTTTGTCCTCCATAGGCCCTGAACTGGTGCTCAGCAAAGCTGCTGTCTGCAGAGCCCGTGCTGCTGCTTCTCAGGGTGAGCGGGCAGCTGGTGCCCAAGGAGGGTCCTGGCTGGTGTCCGGGCTGCCTCTCAGCTGTCTCCCTCCCAGGGCAGAGGCGGCTCCTGCCGTGAGCAAACAGTGTGGCGAGGGGTGAGGAAGGACCTGCCACAGCCAAGCAGAGACTGTGCCAAGGACAGCTGGGTCAGAAGATGATGCTCCTGTCCCACCCACAGCCGGGAGGACACTCAGCACAGGGCTGGCTTGGCCCCAGTGTGGTAGACACCGACTGCCCTGGGGGTGAGTCCCAGTGGGCTGAAGGTGCTGTGTGGGACCAGCGTCCTCCCAGCCACATGCTGCACCGCCATGGCCAGGCAGGGGCTAGCCTGGCCCCCCGTGAATCTCACCATCCGCAGCTCTGATGGTGAGCACGGCCCATCGATCAGGCTTGAGCCTGACGGGGGAG
Organism: Dolichotis patagonum; assembly: GCA_004027295.1. Taxonomy (NCBI): domain Eukaryota; kingdom Metazoa; phylum Chordata; class Mammalia; order Rodentia; family Caviidae; genus Dolichotis; species Dolichotis patagonum. Next base: position 31,188 of record PVJX010005349.1, read on the forward strand.
GAGGGGACACAGCCCAGCCCGACGTGACACATCGGCAGACCAAGGCCCGCGCTGGGCGACAGTGAGTGTTTCAGCGAAAATGAGAAATAACGATCAGACTAAGGCCGATTATTAAGAAAGACTTCCAGCGACAGCGAGATGGTCTCAGCTGTTCTAATCGTTCCGGGGCATCACTCTGTGACGAGACAGCTGCCACACGAGTGTGTTCCTGGAGACACCACACTGGAGCTGGAGGGGATGGGTGGGGCCCAGACCAGGTGGCAACTGCACCTGGGCCTGGCTCTCTGGCCAGGTGTGTGACTGAGGACTGGGAGGGGTTCCTTCCTTCTGACCCTTGCAGGAGCTCCAGACCCCCAGATGGACGGGGACACCAGGGGTCACAGGACAGGTGGCCATTGCTGCGCTAGTGCCTGCCTGCCATGGCCTCCCAGTGCACTTGGATGGAAAAATAGTGCAAGTGGACCCAACCCTCAGCGCTCTGGGCTGCAGCTGGTGGGGAACAGGATTTGGGCCACACTGGGCCCAGGGAGGCCGAATGGGTGTGCAAACGGGATGGGGCTGGTGGTTGGACAGTGCCAGAGACAGGGAGAGGTCCAGGACCTCCCCCACCCTCCCCTCTCCTGCCACCCTCCTCTTTTCTTCCTTCCCTCTCTCCTTCCTTCCTGGCCCTGACCCCTATTCTTGAGCCCAGGACTGGCTGCAGTCCCCAAGAGTCCTCTGCAGGTCTCTGTCTACTGGGCAGCAGCAGCAGCTGGAGGCCAGAGTTCATCTGTGGGTCACAGGGCTCCTCGGGCCCTGAGCACTGTCTGCAGGGATCCTGGGTGCTCACTCCTCCTCGGTGGGCCCCACTTTTGGGGTACTGCTCTGGGGGGCTGTGGCCTGGCCAGGAAGGGGTTAAAACAGGAAGCATCTTGTAGGGCTGTGTTCAGAAAATGACATTCTGCAGTTTGACGTCATGTTAATTCCATTTCAAGGTTGCTTAATCTCATTTTCCCGATGACTAATCTCTGGCCTTGGCCCTTTCTCCAGGGGAAATGGGACCTTTCAACAGCGACATTGCATCATCGTGCCCTATGCGCCTGGCCCTGGCAGGTCTGGGGCCCTGACCCCGGCCCATCCTTAACCGGCCACTGTCCCCAGCATGCCTGCTGCTGTCCCTCTTGCACCCGTTTCTCAGGCTCCTTTTTCTGGGTGCCAGAGCAGGTCCCAGTGGCTGACGGGAGAGGAAGGAATCAGCCTGTGGTGATATCTGTGGCATCTGTCTGGGGCTCCCAGGTGCCCAAGTGAGGCTCAGTGCCCGGGACGGTGGTGCCTGGAGCTCAGGACTGGGGAGGGGTCCCGATGGCAGCAGCCTGCACAGCTGAGCTCCCCCTGTCCTACCCTGGGCTTCAGAGGCCCCAGGACAGTGAGGACCTGTAGGGCACATGGCTGAGCTGCTCTGGGAGGGGCTGATGCTCTCTCTCCAGATGATTTGTGGGGCCCCAGGAGGGGAACAGGCTGGGGCACGCCCCCGGTGTCCCCTGCTGGGCAGCCCCAGGCTGGGGGCCGTGCTCTCCACAATAGGTCAGACCGAGCACTGGGCTGGGGACCTCTGGTCAGGTCAGGCCCGGGGCAGTCTGACTGCTGTCCTTCCTTGGCCTCTGACTTGCCTGTCCCACCTGCCCCTAGGCCTGGTCCTCACAGGGTAACATGTCTTTTCCTGAATCCAGGTCCCCAAGACTCTAGGACTTGGAGATCTGGGTTCTGGGAGCAGAAGGGTCACAGCCCAGAGGGCAAGGAAGTCATGGACCAAGAGAGGGAGCAGTGGTGGGGTGCGGCCTGAGCCCTGACCCTGCTGGTTTTCCTCCTGCAGGAACCCCATGTACCTCAACACTCCAGGACCCCAGGTCCCTGCACCTGTGTCATGGGGTGCAGGCTCCGTGTGGGCCGTGGAGCCTGCAGGGTACACCCGGGCAGAACAGTAGGCACCTGCAACAGCTCCATCTCCTTTTGAGTTTCAAGCAGCTCCCCCAGAGGCTCTGATGCCTGGGTGCTGACAACCGGGGGGCGCTGGGACCACGGGTCCTGCTAGGAAGGGCCACCCACCAGGCCCCATGAGACCCCCCCACCAAGATGCGCTGCCCGCTTAGTTCAGGGTCAGCGCTCTGCAGCGTGTTGGGGGAGCAAGGCCTGTACCCAGGCTCTGGTGCAGATCTGGAGACGTGGGCTCCTCCCAGGAACTTCTCACGGGGTTCTCAGGACCCCCGAGGATTCCTCTCTCCCGAGAGCATGGCCAGAGAGTCGCTCACCTACAGCAATCACAGCGACAGGGTCCTGAGTACACACGGGGCCTGCGCTGCAGGGTCTTTGATGCCCAAGAGAAGAGTTGGGGTCTTGGGGAATGAAACTCCCGACTTACTGTCTGTGAGTTCATGTTCTCTAAAATCGAAGAATGAATTTTAGGAACAACGGAGGTTAAGAGTAGAATATATTTATTGAGGGAAAGAAAGCTTCTGTCTGAGAGAGACAGAGGGTCTCGAGCTGGGTTGCCAAGGACTCTGTCTTTTTCAGGAACTTTTATAGAGTAAAATACTGTGGTAAGACGGGTTTAAGGTGGGGAAAACTGGGAATTCACAAGGCAGTTGGGCATAAGTGGGACAGACCTATGGTTAGCAAATAAGATTAATAGTTCAGGTAAAATTGATTAAATTACGGACAAATGGGGAAGCTAGTCACATAGAGAGCGGGCATTCTCAGAGCCATGACTCTTCCCTAGGGGGTTGGAATAGTGACTCCTGACTTCCGCCTCTTGACTTCCTCAGGGTGATAGGGAACTATTTAGAATATCAGTCCTTAGGATGTGGATGTATTTGTTTGATCTTTTGTCTTGAGGCCTGGCCACAGCAGGAGGGTGAGTCTCCCCCACAGTTGCAAGGTATCTGGGCTTCCACACTGGCTCCTTTGAGGACCCAGCCCTGTCTCACTGCCTGCATATTTCTAACTAACTCAGCTGCCTGCAACAGTCTAGGGCACGGCTGCCCTGACTGTGGGACCCCGGGTCAGCAGCTGGCCTCCCAGTCTGGCTTCTGCTTGCCGGTGGGGTGCTTGTCCTGGGGCAGGCGCTGCCCTGCCGGTCATTCCTGGAAGGTTCGGACAGGGGAGGGTGGGTGCCTCCTGCAGGGCTTTGGCTCCGCAGCTCCAATTATTGGATTATCTCATTTGCAAACAATAAATGTCAACAAGCGGGAGACCCTCACTGGCCCCCCTTCCAGGATGCAAATGTAGCCTTTGTCTGCCTCTGCCCTTTATTAAAACAACCGCACTGCCAGGCAGATAAACAAGACAATTAAATGTAAATGATGTCATCTCCCTCCCTCCTTCCCATTAATGAGGCGCCCAGGCCCTGGCGGAGGGCACTGGCGGAAGCTGGGAGATGCGGAATCCGATTAAAAAGCAACCCAGAGGCAGTGCTGACCTTTCGCTTTTTTAACGACTGACCCGGGCGCCTGGAGCTGGCATGGCAGCTGGGACCGCTGGGCTTGGAGCTTCGCAGTCACTGTGCTTAAAGAGTGAATATTTACTGTCTCCTGACTGCCCGGCGTGGATCGCACCCCAAAGGGCCTGCTTCATGTCCCTGAGCCTGTGGTGGGGGCCAGGTGCCAGGCCAGTGTGGTGCCTGGGCAGCAGAGGAGGGGAAAGGACCTGCCTGGTGTCACTGCTGCCTCCCCACCACGATGTAGGAAGGTGGCACCAGCCCCATCGCCGCTGCCATCACCAAGGCCCTGGACCGTGGCGTTCGCTGTGGCAGCTGCACTGGCTGAGATGGTTCCTGGGTCTCGCTGGGCCTGCGTGGGTCTGCGAGCCTTGTGTCCCAGTGTTGCCCTCCGGGGAGCCCCATGGGCTGCACGCCAGCCTTGCTCTCTTCGGTCTCTGCGAGGTCCGCAGACGCCATCACAGGGATGGGCTCTTCCTCCCCGTCTGCCACCTCCCGCTTTCCTGGGCCTGTGAGGCCTCAGGTGACTTGCTCTTATTTCCTGCTGGTGTCCATCCCGGCTGTGTGAACTCGTCCGACGTGGGGTCTACGCGGCCATGCTGGCCTTGCGCTTGCTCGGGGTGAAGGAGCGCCCGCCGCCTCAGGCTGTGTCTCCCCAGCTCAGGGCAGATGTCCTTGGACTGGGCCCACAGTCTTGATTTCACAACTTCCCACCTGACTTCTGACGGCACTGCAGGCGACGCCCAGGACAGGTCAGGACAGGCCAGGACAGGCCAGGCCAGGACAGGGTGGGGATATCTTTGTCACAGGCCCTGGGCGGCGGGGAACAGTGGGTTCAGGGCTGGAGAAAAGAGGTCCAGGCACCCAGCACCAGCAGCTCGGGGGCTGACATGGGGGGCCTGGAGGGGCAGTGTCACCCCCACCCAAGGCCTGGAGCAGGGAGATTCTCCCGCAGAGCTGCAGAGTGAGGTGTGAGCTGGGTGCAGGCAGGGCGGGCTCCCTGGGATAAGAGGGAGACTGCTGCATCGGTGCCTCTGTCCTCTGGCCTGGATGTGTCCTTCTGATCTCTGCCTATCCATACTGAATTCTTTCCCATGTTCCTGTGTCCATGCGGCCTATGTTCCAAGGACACAAGGCCTCCTGGGTCAGGCCCACCCCAGCAACCTCCTTCTAGTGCAGTCACCTCTGTGAAGACCCCGTCCAGATTCGGTTGCATTTGAGGGGCTGGGGCTTTCACATGTGTCTTTGAGGGTCCATGATCCAGCCCTGCAGAGCAAGCCCAGAACCCCGGGGCAGCCCTGGAGCCTTGGCAGGGTGCAGGCTGTCAGGCCTGGCAGTGCTCTGCCAGGATTCTGCTGCACCCACGTAGGCCATCTTGGGACTTAGTGGCAGCTGGCCTGTTGCCCTGCAGTGGTCACTCAGCTGGAGGCCGAGGTGGTGGAGTCATCTTGGGCCTCGGCCAGTTCAGGCTGGCAGGGACAGGGCTCAGAATGTGTGGCTGGGCGGTATCCTACCCGCCACACCCTGCTCACCTGAGCAGACTACAGCTGTGCCTCCTGCCTCTCTGAGGACAGCCCTGTCCCGACCTTGGGGTCCTCTACAAGACTCGCCTTGCCTCATGGGAGAGGCCCCCCGCTGCCACCAGGCTGAGGGTTAGCCTGGGCCATGGTACTAGCAGCTGCAGCATGCCCAGGGTGTGACCACTGATGCTGCCACTCTTTCCTGCCTGTCAGAGGCAGCTGTGTGGTGTAGTCCTTGGAGAGAACCCTCTGCCGTGTTCACCAGGGGAGGACAGAGAGCCCTCCAGCAGACTGGAGTGCTGGGTCCTGGGCTGGGGCAACTGTGGGGCTCCAGAGAAGGACGGGCCGCTTCTGCTGGGAGTCTCATCCCAGAAGAGATAATGGGGTGCTTGGAGCAGCATGGGTCCATGCCAGCACAGGGGGGTCCCCAAGACAGGGACTGCGGTCTCTGAGGCTAGAGGAGGGAAGGGGGAAGAGGCTGAGCCAGGAGTCCCGAGAGTGTCCTGTGGCTGTGGCTGGAGCCCCAAGGGGCACCAAGAGGGGTTCGGGGGTTGGAGCTGGCCTAGTCTGAGGCCGAGGAGGGGATCGGTGGAGCCATATCCCACTAGGGTGTGGGCAGAGTCTTGAGAGGACAGAGGGAGGTGGGCACTGGCCAGCGCTGGGCATGGGATGTTGGCAAGGGCGCTGCATCCCTCTGATCCTGAGGGACCCGCTGGGTGGTGTGGGGTGCTGCAGGAGTCGCTGCAGTTCCTCTGTCCTCCATCCTGTCCCCTGTGCCTGCTGCTCAGCTCACGATGCCGCTGGCTCGTAGGCACTGGGCATCACTCCAGGCCTCCTGCTGGGTGCAGAGGTCTCAGCCCAGGCCAGGGCAGGGTGGGCAAGGGGACATCTTCTCCCTCGGAGACCTGGAGCCAGTGGTCCCTGGGCACCGCGCTTGCTCTTTCCTGGTCTCCCTGGCATCGGGCATCCCTGCCTCTCCCTCCCTTGGCTGCTGAGGCTGGGCGCGTTTGTGCAGCAGGGCCAGAGGTGGAGGAGCAGCCACCAACGTGGGAAGAGAAAGTCATGGAGGTCCCCATGCCGGCCTGGGAGAGGCAGTGCTGAGGCTGGGGTGCAGGGGCCCCGTGTGGACCCTGCTGGTGGCTGCCAGGCCTCAGGACGCTGTCCAGGGCAGTCACCACAGGCTGTACCTCTCCCCGGGCTTGGCCGCCTCCTTGCATCCCAAGCAGCCTGGGTGTCCTGGGAGGTGCAGACGGGCAGGGACAGCCACTCAGGGGAGGTGGGGAGCAGGACAGAGCCATTGGTCACCAGGGACAGGCGGTGGCCCAGCCAGCAGCCACAGGTGGCTCCCTCGGGAAGACTCCTGCCAGGCCCAGGCCTTCTGGTTCCCACCCTTGCTGGGCCTGCTATCCTGGGCTGGAGGACAGTCACATGGTGGCCCAGATCCCGATGACCGCAAGGAGACTAGCTCCAGGGGGCTGATAGCTGAGTGCTTAGCCCTGCCCTGCCCCAGGGGCCACCAGCCTAGGGCTTACATCCCTGCTAAGTGGCTGGCCACCTCCTCAGGGCATCTGTTCATGGTGGCCCCATTAGCCATGTGTCCTGTGGGGACACCAGGAGAGGCGGAATGCATCACAGCTAATTGGCAATGCATGCAGCAGGCAGTTCGGACAGGTGCTGAGGGTATTGGAGGATGCTGTCAAACAATCGGCTGCTGTTGGGAGAAGCAGCATTTCCTGGTGGTCAGGGCCTTGCTGGTGTGGGCCCGAGGAATGGGGCCCAGAACCCTCCATGTGTGCTAATGTCTGGGAACACATGGGCAATGCAGAGACCCTTGCCTGCCTGGACAGGCCTGGGCTTTCCTGCTTTCCACATGCCCATCCCTGCCCACCAAGGGGCCTCCTTGGTACTTCTCATTGTGTGATGGTCCCCAACTCAAGAGGCAGACCTATCCGATGTCCTCTGTCCCCAAGGGCACCTTCTATCCCTGGACCCCTGCGATGGGCTTGGCCAGGAAGATCCCAAACCCCTGCTGTAGGTTCGGGGCCGGGCGGGTCTTGTTGGCTCCTCCTGGACATGGGCCCTGCCTGCTCAGCACCTCTGTGGTCAGGAGTCACGTCCACCCTCCCAGTGACCTCCCTACTGCCAATGGGGAGACAAAATCACAGCCAGTGGACGGTCCTCTCTCCTCTCGTTTTTCTGAGTCTTTCTCACGTTGGCTGAATGTTCACTTCCCTTCGTAGCTGGCAGCCTCCTGTGAGGTCTCCTCTTAGCCCGTTAACATGGCGAATGGTGCTGATTGATTTCCCTACACTGAATCAGCCTTGCGTCCCTGGACTCCAGCCGTTTGGTCACTGTGTATAACTTTACATATTGCCACATCTATTTGCAAATATTTTGCTAAGGGTTTTGTGCCTGCATTTGGAGGGATATTAGTCTGTGGTCTCTCTTTTGTGGAGATTTGGGATTTTCCTTTCCCTTGAGACCTCTGTTCTAGTCCCACAGGGTCGTATTGTTTGAAAGTGGACAGTCTTGATGGAGACCCCATGGCGGGGGGATGTCCCCCATGCTGGGCCCCAGCCCTGTGTGTGGAGCCCTGACCTGTTGGTAGCTTTGGGCCAGCCCTGGGCAGAGCCTGCTGGGGGCGAAGCGATGATGGGCGGTGGCCTCAGGGCCCTTGTTTGTCCATGTTTTCCATTCCAGTACTTCCTTTGGGGAATGAATGACCCCAACCCATTTCTGACCTTGTTGCAGCCCCTGACAGTGCGAGGATGAGGCTGGGTGTGGATGCTTTAGAAGGCTGAGAGCAGGGGCGGCCTCTCGAGTGAGAGTGAGCGTGAGGTGAGTGCTCCAGGGCTGCTGAGGGCAGCTTCTCTGATCAGAAAGGAAGCCCCAGGGGCGAAATGAGTTACCAGACTTACAACAGCAAACACAAGAGAAGTACAGGCTGATGTCCCTGAGCCTTGGGTAGGGAAGAGAACTGTACACCCCAGGGATTTATGCGGGGGACATAGGAGCTACTTAACATTTGAAAATCAGTCATCGTAATTCACAGTGTTGATGGGCTAAGAATAAAAATCATACAACATCAATCTATGGAGCAAAGTTTAGAAGCGTGATTGACCACATTCAGTACGCGTGGTGTGAATTCTTAGCACACGGAGAGTGAGGGGGACGTTCTCCCTCCATGAAGGCTGTCCACACGCCCGGCAGCCAGTCCCACTTAACGGTAGAGCTGTGGAGGTGACCATGAGCTCTTTCCCCACGACCAGGAGCAAACCCAGGGTGCGGGAAGTGTGGGAAGCACCATGCGGCAGGAAAGGACACAAAAAGATGGCATTAGATGGCAAAGGAGGAGGAGAACCATCCCTGTCTTCAGGTGACACTGTCGTCTCAGGGGAAAACCCGAAGGGGTCCACAAAAATCTTTAGAAGGAATCCAGCAAGTCTGGGGGTACACAGGGTACACATGTACTAGCAACAAACTTGGGGGCAACAAACTTGAAATTAAAGACCGACACTTGTGTGAGCGCTCAGAAATGGAATACTGGGCATGAACCTGAGGACACTGGCCCAGAGCTCGGGTGCTGAGCACTGCGTGATGCTGAGCAAAGCGAGGGAGGTCTCAGAGGACAGGGGGATGGACCACGCCCCCAGGTGGGAACAGTGTAGTGAAGGTGTCACTTTTCCCCAAACAGATGTACAGAATTCATGCTATTCTTATCCAAAAAAAATCCTGACAAGATTATTTTCAAAGAAAATAGAAAGACGAAAAATAATTATAAAATTTACATGAACATAAAAAGGAACTAGAGTAGCGGAAATAATTTTGCGATGGAGGTGTGAAAGTGAGATGCATTCAGGAAAAACTCAGAGCTTAATTTTGTTTTGGTTCTTTTTGGTATCGGGGATTGAACTCATGACCCCATGCTTGCCAGGTAGGCGCTTATGCCACTGAGCTAAATCCCTGGCGAGAGTTTAATTTTGAATTGTGATTTTTGCTCCCAATTCCGAGGGGAAACAGTTCCTGTGGCTGAGCTAGGGAGTTCACAGGGAGGCTCGGGAATGCGATTTCAGCTTCAGATGGTTCAGCTTCTGCCCTGAAGGGCCTGCACATCGAGGAGCCCTGTGTTCAGCAGAAGGACTGGGCCTCTGACCACCACGCCAAGCGGGCAGCACCAGTCCGAGCATATCACAGGCAGTGACTGCTGTCGGGCCTCTGGGAGATGACGGCTTCCAGACTGCAAAGAGGTGGGCTTAGCACTGCGCAGGGTTAGGGTTCACCACGGGCCACCTGAGCAGGGACACGTGTGGGGTGCTCTCAACCCATTACTGTTGCCTGCGTCTCTGCAGTTCTTGAAATAGGAAGAGTGACAGAGATGGCCGGAAAGGACCCCCGGCCACCCGTCCAGCCTGCTTGAGAGGACCCACCTGTGCCCCCTCCCTTTCTTCTCAGTGGACGGTGGCTCGGACGGAGGGCCACAGGCAGGCTGCTCGGCTTGGGGACCGAGGCCCCTGGTCACAGGAGGACAGGGGCTCAGGGTCGAACTGGACCTACACAGGAGTGCGTGGGGAGCAGCAGGGTCCCTCTCTCTGGCGCTGTTCCCTCCCACTCTCCAGGGCCAGGGCTCAGCCTCCACCCTGACCACGCCCAGCCTGGCCTCTGAGCTGGTGCTGGTGCCACCGAGTGCCCAGCTGCCGCTCAACCTCCCTGTGCAGAGATGTCAGCTCTGCCCTGGGTTTCCATGCCGGGGGCAGCAGGAAAGGCAGGAAGCCAGACCCTGCCTTGGTCCGGGCCCTGGGTCTGGCTGCCAGTCCGTCCCCGGTGCCCACTGTGCCAGCTGAGTTGTCTCAGTCTAGGGCCAGCAGAGCTCCGGCAGGGCCATTGAGGGTGGGGACCAAATCTGTGGCAAGTGCTGTCATCGCTGCCTGCTGGACATCCTGCCTGGCGTCCCCTGCCGGGTAACGGCCTGGTCATGCTACGGTGGCCGCCCAAGGGCTCTAATTAGAACGCCCTATCAAGGGCTTAAATTAAAAATCAAATACTCAAAGCACCAGTGCTTTTTAGATGACTAAAATTAAAGCTTAATTGAATTTTCCTAGGGAAAAATATCTTGTGGAAATTTAATTACTGAAGCAAAGACTGGGTTTTTAAAAATAGATATATATGGTTTTTAATTCAGGGTTATTTGCAAAGTAAATTAAAAAAAAAACCAGCTCGGTGCTGAGGCGCCTGGATGCTGACAAAGGAGCTCCAGTCTCGGTGTCCATGGAGCTGCACGGCAGGGAGGGGCCGTGTCCTTGCCCACGCCAGCCTGCGCTCAGTGGACGGCTTCTGCCCCAGGGACCTGTCTCTTGCCTTCGCTTGCTCTTCAGTTTTTCAGCTCTCATGCCTCACAGCCTCACCTGTCCTGACCACAGCCAGCCCTGCCATCAAGATGTAGGACACAGGTTGGCAGCCCTGCCTCAGCGGGGTCCTGGAGCAGGTGTCCATGGCTCTCTGCCTGCCCAGGGGAAGAGACAAGTGGGGAGCCCCAGCAGGTCCTGGGTGGTCGTGCATGCCCAGCCAGGCCACAGAGCCCTCGGTGGCCCATGGTGGACTCCCCGCCTCCTCAGGGCCACCTTTGCAAAGTCCCTGGGGTCTCCTTGGCACTGGCCCCTGGCAGCCTGCCCATTTTTCAGGACTTGGCCTAGCGCTTGCTTCTCTTCTGAAGCAGGGGTCCGGGAGGGGTCAGGACATGTGGACAGGTGGTGTCCTGTCACTGCGAGGGTCGCCAGGGCCTTCCTCAGGGGCTGCCCTCTCGTCCCCTGTCCCCTTGCCCATGCTCAGTCTGGTGTCCTGAGCCTCGCCCTTCTTCATGCAGAGAGGGCTGTGGAGGAGCCCAAGGGCTAGGTCTCCCCACCTGTGCCCACGGAGCCCCACCATAGAGCTTCTGGCTTGGGCAGTGCACCTGCCTGGCAGTGTGGCAGGAGGGGACCAGGTGCATTTAGCTTCCTTGCCAGAGGGGCAAAGTGTGATGAGGTGGCAGGCTAAGCTCACACTGTCCCCCTCAGGACTGCGCTTTAGTCAGCGGCAGCAAGCCGGGTGCTGTGTGGTTTCCGGGGCCCAGGCCGCAGCGCTCATTACAGGTCTATGGGTCATGGCACCAGGCAAGACATTTTGCAGGAGAAGATAGGAAAGCTCAGGGCTGTGTCACCAGGGACAGCTTCAGAGCCCTGGCCCTGCCACAGCCCCGCATCCCTGCAGCCCCCGCCTCCTTACTGCATAGCCTGGGGTGTGGATCAGCCTGGCCACCTTGGTCTCTGGAGAGCAGGGTTCTTGGTCTATGTTCAGTGTCACCTGCCTGGCCTGGGTTTCCATGGAGATCTCACTTCTCTTGCCCCTCTGACCCCTTGGGGAGGCTGGGTGTCCTCAGCGATCTGCTCAGGGTCCTGGGGACCTGGCTGGGAGGCAGAGCTGGCTGGGCCTGCAGCGTGTGCTGGGCATGCAGTGGTGCGGGCCCCCAGGCGCCTGTCCCGGGGAAGTAGCTTCTCCCCTCACCAAGGCTCCCAAGAGGCTGTCAGAGCCCATGGCTGGGGCTGTGTGACTCTGGGGCCCATAGCAGGCAGAGGGTGAGCAGGCGGATGTGTGGACATCAGTTCCTGGGCAGATCCACACTTCAGGCCTTGGACAGTGTCCTCAAAGCTCCAGCTGCAGTTCAACCGCTAGCAACAGCAGGTGGGTCCTTGAAGTGGTGATGAGGCCAAGGCTGTCGTCCTCGTGGGTGGAGCTGGACTTTCATCTCCCCTCCCTGAAGGATGAGGTAGCCCAAGGGCCACCCTGCTGAATGGTCTCATGGGAGGGGACTCAGGAAGGCTTGAGGACAGCTGCCCACATTTGGTGCTTGGGGGTGGCTGCTGAGTCGTCTGGTCTTGTGCTCCACAGCAGAGGCAAAGTGACACAGCCTCTTCTGGGGCTGTGTGTGTGGCTTGGGGTCTGGGCTTCCCCCAGACTGCAAAGCAAAGGCCTTGTTGACTAGGACACGGGAGATGCTGAAAAACACAGGTTACACAGAGGATTAGCACAGTCCAGCCACAGCAGGCCTGAGAACTGGGTTCTCAGGGTCCTCGTTGCCCCCTGATCCCTGGGCTGCAGGTTAGAGCCCACATGGCTGCCTGAGGGATGTGGGGACATCCCGTTCTTAGTTACTTTTCTCTTTGCTAACATAAAATATTCAACACCCAAAAGGCAAAGGAGGAAAGATCTATTTAGCTCATGGTTTGTAGAGGTTTCAGTCCATAGCCCAAGGTAGAATGGCATGACAGAAGGGCATTGAAGAAGAGAAACAGTCCATGGCAGGGCAGGCAGGACGCGTATAGCCTTTCTTTCCCTTTTATCCCATCCAGGCTACAAGCTTATTGGTTTATGCCACCCATACCCAGGGTGGGCCGTCCCATTATCCACACCTAGAATATGCTAAATCAATCAGTGAACTAATTTAGTTGCCATACACCCTTAATCCATATTCACACACCCTAGAACCAGCCACCTCCAAAAAGCTGGCAGTGGTTGAGTTCACCCTGTAAGGCAGCCCTAGTCCCAAGACCCAGCCTGCACTGTTTGATTCATTTTCAAGTCAAGACCTGGATGCAGGAAGCACCTGGTCCACCCTGACTGCTCTCCTAGTGCTTGCTGGGTGAGCTCCCTGACAGTGCCTGGGGAGGCTGGCACAGGCCCAGAAGTCAGCTTGGTGATGGAGAGCTCCAGGGTCAGTGTCTCAGCCTCCTGAGCCATGTTCTCTTGGTGACTGGCTCTGTCCCTGGGTGAAGGACTGGGTGGGGCCAGGGCAGGCCAGAGCTCTGCAGCCTGTACCCAAGCTTGAGCACCATTGTCTTCGCATCTTCAGTCAGAGAGGAAGCAGGCTAAGAGTGTCCCTGAAGTGCCAGCTTGGCCTCAGGCTGATGGGGGACCCGGTGTGCACGGCAGGCACTCTGGATTAGTCCACTGAGGAGCTCATGCTGCTCCTTAGGAGGCCTGGGAGAAGGTGGGCCCTGGGCTGTGGCCTGGAAAGGTGTCTTCTTGTTCTGCTCTTCTTCCTCCGGGCTCCCTTCCGCTCCCACTCCGCATCCTGGGCGTGCGGGGTGAGCAGCTCTCCTCCACAGGCTCTTCTGTCACCACGGCCTAAAAGCCAAGAGGTCAGTCTTGGTGTTTGTGTTCCCTGGTCAGCCGGTTAAAGGCAGAAGTGGCTCCCTGGAAAGGCTGGACAGGAGAAGCGGCTCCCGTCATGGTGGCCGGGAAGCAGAGAGACAAGGCAGGAGCTGAGGGACACACCTGCTCAAGTCATGTTCCCCTCGAGCCCCTGCACCAGGTCCCTGTTCCTAGCAGCAAGCTTGGCACGAACAGTGACGGAGTCCTCTGAGGAGCACAGTGCAGCGCCCTATGACCCGGGCCCCTTCCCCAGGCCCTGCCCCGGGCCCCGAGGGTTTGGAGAATTTTCTAGATATAAACGCTAACGATGCTCCCACCTCGGAGCCAGCAGCCCTGGTGAAATTCTGAGACCACAGCCAAATAAACTTCTCTTCCTTCAGGTTGCATGTGCCCCATACTTGGTCCAGGTGACAGAGATGGCCCTGGTGCCCCGCCCTCTGGTCCTCATGGGGTGGCCCCGGGCTCAGGTAAGCAGGGCCCCCTACTCCTGCCAGGCCATGCCTCCTCCAGGTCACACCTCCTCCAGGTCAGGGCCGGATGGCCGTCTGCCAGTGCCAGGTCTGTGATGCGCCCAGTGAAGGGAAGTGCGTGTGTGCGTGTGTGCGTGGCCGTGGCACAGGGGTGGCTCGGTGCACAGAAGACGGCCCCCACCCCCAGGACAGCGCCAGGTGCCTTTTAGCATTCATCTGGCTCCCTGCACTTTAAAGTGCAGAGAGAAAAAAACTGGTTTTCAATTAGTGAAACCTTTTTACAAGGTACGTTTGTCAAGGGTAATCTTTAATTGCAAATAAAAAAATAAGAAAGAAAGCTCCTCTGAAGGCCAGGCCTGTGGGAGGTGCTCCGACCTTGCCTCCCTGTACGGAGAAGGGAGCAGCACACCCAACAGGCAGTGCCAGCCCCACCCAGACTCCTTTCCCTCCGCCCTGGCCAGGCCTGGCCTTGGCACTGCCCAGCCCAAGGCTGACCCTTAGGAGCAGAGTGCCAGAATGTTCGAGGTGACCTTGGTCAGAGGAGGGAGGCTGCATGGGGGCTGGCCCGGGCCCCTGAAGAGAAGCAGAGGGAAGGTTCCTGCCGGGATCCCTTGGGCAGCCAGGCCAGAGACCGAGCCAGGGGCAGGGGCAGAGCCTCCTGCCCGTGGGGCCAGGATGGTCAGCGAGCTCTCTGCTGTCTGAGGTGTGCAGGCGGGAGCGTGGGCTCTGGGGCCAGTGGGACTGGGTGGTCTGGGAGGGCGAGCAGCGGGGAGACGGAGGAGGCTGGGAGAGGGTACCTGCCGGCCTGCAGGGTCCCCGGGTCTCTGTGGAGCTCGTAGCAGAGATGACACCTCTTCAACTGCAGTCATGAAAACCCTCCACACCCAGCAGTAAATCCGGCGCAGCCTTCCCAGGTGACCTCACAGGATGGTTGTGTCTGGTGCCTTTCACGATGTCGACCCTCAGCCAACACCGCCTGAGTTCTGCCCTTCTCTGTCTCCTGTCCACACCGGCTCCTGTGATTGGAGTGTCCCTCGCTGCCCGGCTAGGGCAGGAAGCTGTCGGAGAAGCTGCAGTATCATGCCCTGGCTTGGGGACACCCAGGGAGTGACAGCATGGGTCCTCACCTACTGGTCAGGATGGCACAACTGAGTCACCCCTCGAGGGCAGGGGTCACACCTTCTGTCGCCCGGATGTCCCTGCCGGCAGCCAGTCCCCTCCCAGGGGCAGGCTCCACTCTGGATGTCCTGATAACCCAGCTGACGTGGGAATCCCCACTGCAGTGCAGGGAAACTGAGGCCCAGCATGGAGGAAGGGGGCCATGCTCACACCAGGACAGGGGTTGAGGGTAGGGTTTGGGGAGGGGATGGCACCAGGTAGCTGTGGGGTGGGGGACACAGCTGGCTGGGCCGGCGGGGAATAGGGCCCTTCCTGTAGTTGGAGGAAGGTTGGCACTAGGACAGCACTGGCACCATCACCACAGCCCACGCTGCCACGCCACAGCCAGAGCCATCTCAGCCCCTCTGTCACACAAGGACAGCTGCCTGTTCCATGGGCCCTGCCAGTGGGTCTGGAACATGTTTCGCTGCCACCCACTCATCCACTGGTGAGGCTGCTTCCGCTCTCAGGCTGCTGGGCCTACAGATCCCGTGAACACCACCGAGTACTCTGGCGTGGACGAGCTGGAACTGTCTCCAGTGCGATACCTATGAGTGGCCCTGGTTCTGCCCCTGCCCCTGGCTTATCTCATGGGATTCTCCTGCCTTAGCCTGGCATGGTAATATTTGCTCATCTGTAATATTCGCTACTCAGGAGGCTGAGGCAGGAAACGGCAAGTTTGAGCCCAGCCTAGGCAACTTAGTGACTCTGAGAGACCTTATCGCTAAATAGAAAATAAAAAGGGGGCTGGGGATTTTGCTGCGGCCAGCCCTTGTGTTGTGTGCCCAAGGCCCAGGTTCCATCCCAGGCACGCAAACAAAAGAGGAGGCCTGGGAATTTTCTGACATGGGCTTGTGTCACCTGCTGGCCACACTGGAACCCAATGCCACCCCTCCTGTGTGGCAGGGTAGGGGGCACCTGAGGCCCAGTCCATGCGGCCCTCACTCCTCCGTGTTCTCCCAGGAACACACGTGTCCTCCTGAGCGGCTTTGGAAAGCACAGAGATTTGGTGTGTTACAGGGCCATAATTGTATTTTTATTGCTTATAACATTCTGATTTAACTACATAGCAGCCAGTCTGAGCTGTGACACTGCAGTGGCCATGCTCCTAGGCTTGGCCACCACACTCAGCTCCAGCAGCTGCAGCTGCCCCAGGCGGCTCCAGAGCCACAGTCTTGGGTCCCCAAGGTGCCCTAGTCTGCCGGGAGGATCAGGTCTAGGTAGGGTGGGAACCTTGTCCCCCGGGGCCATGCTGGGTCACCTGGCGGGTCCCCATTGGAGCTCAGGCTCTGTCTGACTCCTGCTGGCCTCACCTTGGCCTGGGCGTCCTCCTCTGGGCCACCTGGGATGTGACCTCTATTGCTGGCATCTTGACAGGGAAGTAGGGTGTGGGTTGGTCCCAAGGCTGTGCCTGGGTCAGGGAGATGCATCTCGACTGAGCCTGGGCCCCGTCTTCTGGAGCCCTGAGTGCCAGAGGCCTTGTAGAGGCTCAGTGGTGGCCCCAGTGGACCATAGGACCCTCAAGACCCTATCAGACAGGCCACCTGCCCCTGGAGTGTGGCACTGTCCATGGCACTAGGCTCTATACCCTGTGAGGGGCAGAGGGGAGGCCACTGTCCCTTGCCCCAGGCTCTCATCAGGAATGCCAGGAAGGCACGTATCCAAGGCCACCGTGTCACTCACCTGTGCTGGGGAGAGGCTGGGTGGCCTGAAATCTCTAACTGGTGGTGCTGGCAGGGATGCAGGCTGCTTGATTACAAGTCACAGCAGCCTTGCAAGACCATGAGGCAGAGGCTGGCGCTGCAGGGACGGAGACTTGGAAACACAGGAGCAGGAGAAGAAACTCGGGTTCGTGTGTGACAGCACCTCACGCATGCAGGGAGTGCACGCCAGCTGCTCATTGCTATCTCTCCCAGGCTGGACCTGGCCTGTGCCTGTTCCCTGGCTCTACCTCAGGGCCTGGACCCATCCCTGAATCCAGGGCTCTGCGGCGGGACAGCGGCCCCAGCCGTGGGATGTCTGCTTATCCAGCACCGCACCGGCCTCCATTCAGGCTCTGCTGCGGACAGGGCGGCCACTCCAGAGGACCTGCGCTGTGCCGATCGTCTGGGCCACGGGCTGTCATCTGTCTGTGCTGATGCCTTACCATCCTGTGATGGGAGTGAGGACAAGGGTGACGCTGGCGTCCCAGGGCGGCTGTGACAAAGCGCCATGGTGTGGTGGCGTAATGCCCACAGGTCTGGAGGACGGATGGCCACAGTCATGGCCAGAGCTGGCTCCCGCCTGGCGGGAGGCCACGTGTGCCCACTGCCACTGTGCCTGTCTCGTCTCCTCTCATAAGGCTGGCAGCCAGTACTGGGGTGATGGGGCTCCCTACTTAGAGGCTCTGTCTTTTAACTCCGGGCCCTGGGGGCTGGGATTTGCTGCAAAGCCGCAGGAGATCAGGCTGGTCCACAGCCTGAGTGTAGCTCTGGATGTGAACGTGGCTCTGCTGTGGGGCTAAGGGACCTGAATCCAGTCACCTTTGGCATCCTGTGTCACCAGTCACGCCAAGGGCTGCCCTGTCCCCAGCAGGCGGGCAGTCCAGATGTGCTGAGTGCATTCTTGGTCCAAACCCAAGCCGACCACTCTGCAGGAGGCCCAGCTTCCTCGGGGGTGTGGGAACATCCTAACCACTGTGTGCGGGGGTAACCTGCACGGTCAGAGCTGGAAAGGCGCCTTCCCCTTACCGTGAGGTTTTTGTGAGAGACAAATGCACCCTGAGTTCATGTCAATGTTTCCAGTTTAAATGTGTGACAAGTGTTGCATGCAACTTTGATTTTCAAGAGTCCATCTTCCTCTCCTGCGGTCTCAGCCCTGCTGACACCGCGTAATCACTCACTCACTTCCATCCACACTTTCGTCCGCAGCGATCTCCCGATGCAGCTCCCCGTGGCCATCACTGCCCACTGTGCCCCAAGGGGCCCCGTCTTCCTGCGCCGAGGTCACGCTGCTCATGGGATGTGTTTGGACCAAGAAACAGGCTTCCATCTGTCCCTCCTAAGGAAGCCCGAGAAGAAGGCCGTGGGCGGAGGTCACCAGTGTCCTCGCCCCGCCTCAGCCCCCACAGTGTCGGGGAAGTATGAAGCACGGCCTCTGCATTGCCAGGGGAGAAGCCCAGGTGACAAAGTAGGGACGGGGTGGGTGAATGCTGCAGCACACGATGCGGGCCCTTGGGGACAGAGGGCCGAAAGGCGTTCAAGGGGCCTTTGGAGGTGCAGGGTGTGGCCCTTGTCACTCAGGAACAGTGGCCAGCAGACCTCGTGACAACAGGGAAGATGACAGAGGGGTGAGGCAGCCCCGGCAGGGGCATCTGGCAGGGGATGCAGGACAGAGCAGAGGAGGGCTGGGGTAGCCTGTCTTAGGGACAGCCAGAAGGCAACTGTCCCTCTTCCAGAGGGGTCTCTCAGCCAGAAGCTGGGCTCGGAGAACCCTGGGGGTTTCCTTCCACCACCGCCTCACACATGGCCAAGACAGAGGGACGGATGGACGCGGCCCTGGGGACACGGAGGAGGCTAGAATAGGCATGCTAAGGATCTCCTGTTTGCAGGAGGGTGGTGTTAGTGAAGCCACTGCCCGCCAGGACGGAGGATGAAGGCTTGAGAGGGAGCAAGGCTGGGAGGGATGAAGGCTGCCCCCGCTCCGGGCCTCTGCAGTGGGACAGGAAGGGCACCTCGGGGGACACAGCCGGATGGGGCTGTGTGCGGGGCTGTGTGTGGGGCCACAAGCATCTTGGTTCATGATCTCTGTTGCCAGCTTCCCCATAGGGGATGTTGAGATCCAAAGGTGACACAGAGACAGGAAGACGCCTCCCCCCACCCCAGCATCCGCTGTCTGGCTGTGGCTCTGCGACTTACGGAGGCCACAAAGTCCTTGAGATGGGGACCAGCGGGCTGCAGAGCCAGAGCTGGGAGGAAGCAGCCGGTGAGGGCCCAGGAGAACTGTGCAGAAGCCACACAGGGGGAGGCTGGGCCTGCCTGCCTTCCCCGGAGTGGAGGACGCTGGCTGGTTATCACACTGCGGTGAAGAATGACAGCTTCTGTTCCCCACTTTGGGAAGGTGGTGCCTGGGGGTGTGGGGATCAGAGAACACGCACACTCAGGTCTCCCACACTTTTCCCTGCTGTTCCCAGTGTGGTCTCTGAGGCACACTGCTGCTGTGACGGGGTGAGCGCCTTTGCCGCACCCCGAGACGCTGCCATCTCCTCTGGGACCTGTGGCCCACAGCGCCCCCCTTGGAGCTGTCTACATGTGCCGCCTGCCTGGGGAGGTGAGTTGAGACCCACTGCCTCACCCTGGGACTCCCACCAGCTGGGGGGTGCATGTGGCCTGGCAAGGTCTCACCTTGAGCTTCTCTCTCCCTCGGGAGGACACCAAGGGTCTGAGAGCATCTTGGGGCCCTGGCATCTTGGTTCATGATCTCTGTTGCCAGCTTCCCCATAGGGGATGTTGAGATCCAAAGGTGACACAGAGACAGGAAGACGCCTCCCCCCACCCCAGCATCCACTGTCTGGCTGTGGCTCTGTGACTTACGGAGGCCACAAAGTCCTTGAGATGGGGACCAGCGGGCTGCAGAGCCAGAGCTGGGAGGAAGCGGCCGGTGAGGGCCCAGGAGAGAGCATCCTGGCCAGCCAGGGTGCTTTCCTGAGCCCCCAGCACCCCCAGGACATGGGGCAATGCCAATGGCCCCGCAGCAGCACCCAGTGGGTCCCAGCGCTGGAGGCTGGGCATGGCAGCGAGCAGAGAGGGTCACTCAGCAGCTTCCCAGTGATGGGCAGTGCATGGACAGCAGTGCCCATGCTCCTGGAAGCTGAGGCTGGGAAGTGAGGCTAGGGGCGTGTGGTGAGTGGAAGAAGGGGTGACCAGTGAGCAAGAGTCACAGGATTCTAGAGAAGCAGCCGGGAGGCCAGGAGGGTGCCCAGGCAGGGTGGGGAGGCCTTGGTGGGCTGGTCCTCGGGCCACATCCTGTCTCCTCTCCTTGTCATGATGTCCTTTCAGAGGGCTGGCAGGCCATCCAGGCTCTGTGGAGTGGGGTTCAGTCCCTCCTGCTGTTGTTGCCCAGGCCCTGTGCCCCTGCCCCCTCAATGGCCCTGGTAGCAGAGCCTGGCCATCCCTCCACCCCAACCCGAGCCTTCACAGCACTGGAGCTCGGGTGCCAGCCACTGTGTGTGCCAGGAGCATGCAGGTGAAGCCCTGGTGGCCGCCACCCCTGGGGGAGAGAACTTGTGAACCCGGCCTGCCCAGGGACGGTGTTGGCACTGCAGAGCCTGGCACAGAGCATGGCATCCCGTGAGCGCTGGGTACTTTTCTCCACAGCCTGCGCCAGCAAGGACAGGTGGGGACAGCTCGCATCTTGGAGTCTCCATGACTCCCTCCCTCAGGAGGTTCTGCCAGCCACAAGGAGGCTGTGGGTGCTGGCACAGGCATGCACTTGAGAAGGTTCTGACACCGCTTCTGTGGGGGGAAGGGGCAGTCTGGGCAGCAGCTGTGTCCCGCTGGGAACAAACTTCCTTTCCCACCGTGCAGTCCAGGGAGGTCTGTCCAAGTTGGTGAGGGGTTGACAGGGTCAGGACCTCTTCCTGACTGGTCTCTGTGATGGATGAACCACAGAGCAGGCAGCAGGTAGCGGAGGACATAGGCCGTGTCTGTCGGCCACTTGGGTATGGGTTCATTGCCCCTGAGCCCTGACCTAGGTCCTCTGGGCAGGATTACCCTGGTGCCCAAGGGGTGGGGTGCACTGCCCTGGGCAGTTTCCCCCAGTAGCAACCCTGTCCACCCTTACACTGGCCTCTTCCTGGGGACACCCAAGGTCAAGGACTGGGGAGGGACCCTGATCTGGGGAAAGCAGGAGACAGCAGGGGACCCCAGAGTGGAGCAGGGGCCACTGGTGTACTGCCCGGGCCTGAGCCCTGAGCTCCCTTCCAAGGCAGTCCTTGAAGCAGGTGACCCTGGGCATGTGGCCCCTATCTCCCCACTGTCCCTGTTACCTCTGCTCCACCGGTTTATTGTTAGCTGGTGTGGGGTCCCCAGACCCCACACCCATGGGTTATCACAGCAGGGACAAAGCAGGGCCAGGCCAGCTCACAGCACTGGGCTTCCTGAGGCAGGGCACAGCCGGGCTGCACAGGGAGCCCCCAGCAGGACAGCAGGGCCGTGAACAGCTTGACCTGTGGCCTGCCTGGGTCTTGACCTTTTCATTGGCTGGGTTCCAGTCCCCTCCATCCTACTCCCAGCCTCTTCTCCTGTGACCACTGCACAGGCAGCCAGGCTACCTCTGAGGCTGGGGAGGCCACTGTCCCCTCGAAGCCCAGGCTGGCCTGCCCTAGAGCTGGCCCTGGGCTGGCATGGACTCCAGAGAAACAAACCCCTCCTCTCCCACACAGCGTCTATGTCTCAGCCCCGGCCCACGCTCAGCACTGCTGCTCCTGCTGAGCCTTGCTCCTCGGCAGGAGGACACCTGAGGGGCACACCTGTCCTGATCCTGGCAGCCCAGCCGGGGCCGGGAGGTCCAGAGCCTCCTCTGGGGGCTGCACTTTCCCGCGTCTGCTGCAGGGTGGGGCCAGGCATCGAGAGCAAGGGAAGGAGGTGGCAGGGTGCTGAGCAGGCAGCACCCCACCTGACCATCTTGCAGGGCCCTGTCCCCTCGCTGCCCCTCTCAGCCCCAGCTGGGGCCCTGGTGCCTGGAGCAAGGACAGATGGGGTGGCCCTCCTGGCAGCCACCAGACTGCGCTGTCACGCAGGACATCACGGGACAGATAGACCACACGCTGTCCCTGCTTCGGAAAGCCTTCCTTTTAAATTGCTGGGCACATGGCTTTTTCCCCTGGTACCTGGAATTGAGCTCATAACCTCATGCTTGCCAGGCACTGCGCCGCTGAGCTACCTCCCGGCCTGACGAGGATTCCCTGGTAAGGGGAAATTCGGGGAAGCGTCTTTGCTCTCGTGTGAGGCCCTCTGTTTGGAGCAGCAGCCACAGTGGCAGCAGCACCGGTTTGTGGCCCCAGAAGACAGGTCTGGTGCCGTCTAGGGGAGGAACGTCAGAGGGCCTTTGCTGCGTCTCAGGAGCGCACGGCTCAGATCGCTGCGCTGATTCTGATTTCACGATACAGGAGCGTAGAACACGGAGTCACCGTGTCACAGCAGCCCCACATCAGGGCCCAGCACCGGGAGATTTCACACTCCCGTCGCAAGCCAAGCGGTGCACTGCCACGCCGAGCTCCGTGCCCGCTGCGCTGCCTGGGGTGGCGGCTGGATCTGAACCAGGGTAGGGTGGCAGGAGGATCAAGACTGCTGTGTCCTCGGCTACTCGGGTGACTGAGTCTCTGTCGCACCTCCTCCAGGTCGGCGTGCACATGTGTCACGGGCTGCAGCTCCCCCCGGCCGGTGATGGCTCTGTGCGGCCCGCAGAGCTCTGGCAGCTGTGTAATTGGAGCGTTCAAAAGTAAATTATCTGCAGCTGGAAACAAGACACTGCCTTTTAACTCGGGCATTATAAGGTCAGGACTCGAGACATCTCAGGGAAAAGCATTTATTGAAAAGCAATGGGAAAATGAAATTTAAAATTCAAAGCCTCCACAGGCGGTGGGGGCATGCATTACTCTGCGGCCCCGGAGCTGGGTCAGGGGATTTATTTGCATCTTTATTTTGCTGACAGTAGAGACAGTGCAGTGTGAAGGGACTTGGTGTCTGCCTGATGAGAAACAAACTCTGGAACAAAAGCTCAAGGCCTTGGTGAGGTGTCTGAGTGGAAGGCATGGGTGGAGACCATGCCGAGGGGCAGGTGAGCATGGGCAGCCGGGTGTCGGGAACCTCAGTATCCCAACTCACCCGCTGCTCTGGGGGGCACAGCCACCCCATCCCTAGGCTCACCTGCGCCTCTCCTTCCCCCTCCCCACCATCCTCTCTGGCACACTGGTCTGTGCTGCGTGTTCAGGGTGGCCCCTGCTCTGGCACCCTCCCTGTCCCCACCTGAGCTGGCCCTCGTGGCCTCTCTGCCGGGTCCTGGGTACCACTGTGGTGCCACTGAGGGAGACCCCAAGGCCTCTGGGCTGTGCCAGTGCAGGAGATCTGGCATGCGGGTGACAGACTGTGCCCAGGCTCTGCATGCCCTGTCTGGGCCCAACGCTTGGCAAATGGGTGTGCAGGAAGGAGCAGGAGGAGCCCCGGACCTGGGACATTCATACCCACCCTTGTGGCCCAGAGGGGAGGCTGAGGCGGGATGGGCAGGCATGGGGGGTGCACCGTGAGCCCAGAGCCGCCCTGGATGAGAGCCCTACCCAGCTCCTTCCCCCCAGGGCACCCTCAGGACCCAGGTGTCCCCATTGCTGGGCAGGAAATAGTCGCTGCCTGTGCCTCTCCTGTCTGATGCTTGGAGCCCTGGTCCATGCTGCTTTGCTGAGGTGCTCAGACCCCTTCGCTGCAGCGTGAGCGCCCAGGCTCCCTCCGATGACGTCGCTGGTGGGGGCCATCAGCCTCAGGCTTTCCCGTCATGCTGCTGCCGTCACAGCCGGGCGGAGGTACCAGGTGTGCACGCGTGTGCGGCGCTGAGCTTGGTGTGCAGGTCCGAACCAAGCAGCAGGCAGAGCCAGGGTGTCTACAGCAAGGCTGCGGTGGACAGTGCTGCGCCGGGGGTTCCTGCCAGGACAGGAAGGGGTGGGGCCATGTGCCGGCACCTCTCCTCGGCACAGCAGCCTGTCTTCAAAGTAGAGCGCTCCCAGGCTGCAGCTGAGGGCTTCTGTCTGGTTCCTGGAACTGACCCATTTTTAGACTGATGCAAATGTGAAGGTGACTGTATTTTGAATTCATAAACAAACATACATTAGTCAATGAGCCCGACCGATGGTTACTGAACGTGTGCACAGTTAACTGCAGAAGCCCGAGCTGCTGGTAACACAAACGGCCCAGTTCTGCCGCCCCCCCCCCCCGTCTCCCCTCTAGAATCAACAAGTTGTGGTTTTAAAAGATCTCCTCTCAGTTCCCTTTTGATTAATCCGTTTATTCCACGCTGTGGGGCCCTGGGGCTTGCCCTCCTCTCTCCCATACGCCTCTTGCTCAGCTGCATCTGTGCGACACCTGGCACCTGCCGTTCAGCCCAGCGTGACAGCGGCCCCTGCACCTCGCTTCCTCTTTCACTGCGTTTTCTAGAGTGATCAGTTGCCTTGATTTTCTAACCTCTTTTTCATTCTCCCGAATTCCTTTCTGGGTGCATTCCCTCGTGCCCTGACCAGCCCAGAGCCCACTTCCCCTCTGACCATGGGCCTCTGTGATGCCTTAGTGCTTGGTGAGGCCCTGTTTCCTGGGCGGCGCTCCAGTGATCCTCTTTCCTGGCCCACTTCCTGGTCAGAGAGAACGGCTGTGGCTTAATGACAATGAAATCGGCAGAGGGCCTGGGGCGAGCACTGTGTCCTGCCCTGGGGTCTCCCCTCACCAGCCCCCAGGGTCCATGCACTGCCTCCCAGCCTTCCTGGCTCCCGCCTTTGCTCCCAGGGAATACATCTGCTGCAGTTAATCAGGAAACGACACGCGGGAGGGGAAGGGGTCTGAGCAATGGGGAATTGAACGCCTTTCATTCCCTGCCACAGGTGACCGACAGGTGACAGGTGCGATCTGTACCCCGAGGCTTGGGACCTGAAGTGCTCGAACCCAGATCCATGTGCTGTGTCCGTGTGGTCGGCTCTGCCTCTGCCCATCCTACAGCCTCTCGCTGCCAGGCCCAAGTCGAACGTTCCCGGGAACAAACCAGGCAGATTGGCAGCTTCTCTCTTGGCTGACGGAAGCATCGCAGCTCCGGCGTGTGTTCCTGGCTGTTTGCTGTTTACTGTTTGCTGTTTACAGCTGAGCCTGTCACGGTGCGCACTTCCCCTGCCTGCTCCGTTGCGAGGAGTCGTCACTGATGCACCTCGTTCCTCCGGCTGCTGCTGGGGCCCGAGAAGGAACGGGATGCGGAGCTCTGCAGTTCACAGAGGCGTTTCCTCCACTGCCGAGACAGAAGAGCCGGGCTCCCAGCTTAGGGTCCCCAGCCTAAGTGTCCCCGCCCATCCTTTGCCCGCTTTCCTGCAGGGTCCTGGTCATGCCCCGCCAAACGGTCTGCTCTGTGGGTTTGCACGTCACCCTGTCAGTTCCAGCTGTGCGGTGCTTCCTCCCAGCCAGTGACGTCTCTGTTGACTCCTCGTGGCTTCTGTGGCTGAATCACATCTCTTCATTTTGATGACATTGTCTTCATGTAATCAAGTACATCAATTATACTTCACTTTGCCATAAATACTTCAATTTCTGGGCTCTCCACAATCTCACCTCGACCTCGGTGTGTACCCGTGGACCAATAGCGTGGTTAGATGATGAGTGTCAGCACTAGGACCCACAAGGTGGCACAGGTCCCAGCTCACATGGCAGGGTGTTTCAGCCACCTCGGGCCTTTGGGAGTATGCTTAGTGTTTTTTACTGTGTGAGTTAAATTTTTAGATCAATTTGGGGAAAATAGACTTGCTATGAAATATGTAGTGTATTTCTTTATGGGTTACATGATACAGCTATCCTTTTTCTTGGGTCATTTTAAATGTCTTTATTTTATTTTTTTTTTATTTTAAAGGGGGTATAAAATTAAACACAACAAAACAGAACAGAACGGGACTTAAGAAAGCATAAATTTCAAAGCTAGACAACCAGAGATCTTCACTATCTGTCATATTGTCTCTTGTTTTCTTCCAAATGGTTGTCCATATCTTTGGATACGGGGAGCTCATACTAAATAACATAGCCAATCTTTTCACAAGATATGTAGTTCACTGGCTCCCACTTGCTAAGGGGGGGAGGGGGACACGGGATGGGCGACAGGATGACATGAGATGTTTGATTCTCAGCCCGCACGCTGGCAGGCTCACAGCTGCCCCCCAGAGAGGGGAGGAGCTCCTTGTTCTCCTGGCACCCTGAGTCAACTGCATGGTGCAGGTCCCGATGCGCCAAGGTCTTTCTCCTTTGGGCTGCTGAAAGTCTGCCACACTCTCAGCTGCCCCCAGAGAGGGGGGGTTAAATGTCTTTAAATAAAAATTTTGTAACTTTTCTCAGAAAGCATCCTCATACCTGTCTTAGTTACTTTTCTCTTGTTGATGAGACAAAATACCTTATGCCCAAAGTTAAGGAAGAAAATGTTTATTTGACTCACAATTTTTGGTTGTTTCAGTTGATAATCATCTGGCTCTGAGGTAGGGCGACACATGGCAGAGGGTAACAGTTGATGGTGGTGGCAGATACCAAAAGCACCAAGAGCAAAAGACAAGCTCACAAAGAGAAGACTCTTTCTGTCCCTTATATTGTATGTAGGCCACCTGCTCTGGGGGTGTGGGGTATACCACTCACACACATAATCCCAGCATTGGACCATGAATCAACCACAAACTGTAGAAACCTGTCCCCATGATTACATGAGGCTTTGGGAGTACATTCAGATAGAAACCATAACATTCCACCCTTGGCCCCCCAAAGATTTATGCCCATCCTTCAAGCAAAAGACATTTAGTCCATCTCCAAGAGTTGCCAAAATCCTAATAGTTTCAGCATTGCTGAAAAACCCAAATTCCACATCTCCTCCAAGATACAAGGCAAACTCTTAGCTGCAAGCTCCAGTGCAAATGAAATCAAACATTTCCAACATTCAGTGGCTCAAGATAAACATTACCATTCAAAAAGGTACAGACAGAGGAACACAAAGGAATGGGACCAAAGGAAGCCCAACATCCAGCAGGGCAAACATTAGGTCCTGGAGTTTCATGTGGAACATCCAAAGAAATCTGTGGTAGTTTGTGAGCTCCAAAAGGCTTGTATGACTCTACCTCTATGGCACTTCCAGTAGTTGTAGCTCCTGGGGCTTCTCTCTTAGGCCTGTTTTGCTCAATCCTTGCAGCTTTCCTTAGATAACCCACAGTCCTGGATTTTCTAAACTTCTGGGGTCTGTACTGCACCCTCATAGCTTCACACACTGCCCTCTCAGGAGCACACTACCTGGGCCCCCAAGCCTTCTTCTGAAATCTGTGTGGAAGCCTTTTTAACCTCGGAACTCTTGCATTCAGCATGCACCTAAAGCTGGTACCACATGGATGATGCCAAGGTCTGCTGCCAGCTGGAGCAGTAGCCAGGCTTTCTTCCCTCTTGACTGTAGGGGTCCAGTGCCTGGATTGCTGAGCACCCTGAACCTGATTCTGAGGAACAGATTCTTTATGCCACCACTGTTCTGGAACCTTGTGCAGTTGTTGCCATTCTGGAGCCTGGTGTGACTGCTGCTACTCTGGAACATGGTGCTCTGTGGCTTTCTCCTCAAAGCAAAGTCTTTCACTCTTGCACTTTTGAGGCTGCAAAAGCTGAAGACTTTCCACCTCTTGTGATGCCCTCAGGCTACCTTTTATATTCTCCTGTTCCTTCTCAGCAAATGAGATCTCTCAGCTCTATTTTTGCCATCCATAGCTTTACTGGAGCTTTTTTCCTGGCCAAACTCACAACATTTTAAATTATTCTGGGCCCTTTACTCTTCATTTGCAACATAAATCTGACTAAAAGTCCCCAGCTATAGCCATACCACAGCCTCAACATTTGCTTTCCTTGAAATGTCTTCTGCCAGATTAATCAGTCCACTGTGCTTAATCTTAGTCTCAGGTAAAATCTCTGGACATGAGAAAAAGGCAGACAAACTTTCTTCCAAGCCATCACACATGTTGTCTGGACTCTAAGAACCAGTACAGTCCTTCTCCCCAGAATAAATCTCCCAAACTTGGTTTTTACTGGCAGCATTTATATCAGCCTTCTGGTCCTTTGAGCTCTGGCCAGAATCTCCCATACAGAACAGCCTAAGTCATTCCAGCTTTTCTGTTAGGTGACATTTCTGAACCTTTCCAAACTCTTCCCACAAGGCATTTCCAAAGGCTTCTGAACTACATAATCAGGTATAGTCACAGCAATGACCCAACTTCTGGCACCAAGTTGTGTCTTAGTTGTTTTTCTTTCATTGCTGAGACAAAATACCTGACACTCAAAATTAAGGAAGGAATCCGGCATGGTGGGGCATGACTGTAATCCCAGTACTCAGGAGGCTCAGGCAGAAGGATTGTTACAAGTTCAAGACCAGCCTGGGCTACAAAGTGAGCACAAG
The DNA here is from genome assembly GCA_004027295.1 of Dolichotis patagonum. Lineage (NCBI taxonomy): Eukaryota > Metazoa > Chordata > Mammalia > Rodentia > Caviidae > Dolichotis > Dolichotis patagonum. The sequence continues at coordinate 59,168 of PVJX010005349.1, forward strand.
GCCAACCTGAACTGCATAGTGAGACCCTGTCTCAAAAAGATAAATAAATAAATAAGTTAAGGAGGGAAAGTTTTATTTAGCTCACAGTTTGTAGAGGTTTCAGTCCATAATCAGCTGGCTCCAAGACAGGGTGGCACATGGCAGAGGGACAACAGTTCATGGCAGCAGAATACAGCAAAAGCAACAAGCAAAAAGAGGGAAGCACACAGAGAAGACTCTTTCTGTCCCTTATAATGTATGTAGGCCACACCACTTGTGTGTAGCACTCACAATCATAATCCCAGCATTGGACCATGAATCAATCATAAACTATAGAAGCCCACCCCCATGATTGCATGAGGCTTTGGGGGGACATCCAGACACAAACAACACCTGTGTTAGTTTAGTTCCCACGTATTTAAATATTTTGGCTGCTACTGCAAATAGCATCTTAAATTCTGTATTTCCAAATATGGTGGTTGACTTATTAGCAACATAAATGGATTTGGATATTTATTTTGTATCCTGCACATCTGCTAAACTATCTTATTAATTCTAATTATGTGTTGGCAGTTTTCCCCTTTCTATTTAAACAACATATTACTTGCAAGCAATGGGAACATTCTCTCCTTATTTTCTCGTGCATTTATTTCCTTGTTTGCTATGCCCACCTGGCTGAAAACTTTGGTTAATGTTTGATTTTCTAAGTAAGCATGTTAGAATTATGAATCACCACTATCTGTTGAGGGCCAGTTCCCAGGAATGTTGAACCACTCCGCCAGAGGAGATCCAAAGGCCAGAGGAGATCCAGAGGCCAGAGGAGAGGGGAAGAGGCAGAGCAGTGCTGTGGCCCTGGGATGGAGAAAGGGGTGCCCTGAAAGAGCACTAAGCACCTCAAAGCACCTCTCCACATCACTGCATTGGAATTAGGTTTCAACCAGTGGATTTTGGGGGAACACAATCATTCAGAACAAAGCAACTGTCACAAGAACATAAACATTATGTGTCACATCCAAGTCTGTGGAGAAGGAAAAATAAAGAATTTTAAAAAGCTTAGGGTTAGGAAGATCAGAAAGTAGGTGGTAACAGAAACAAAACCAGAAGACTGCAAATGGCTTTACTTGGCCCAGGGAAATGGGGCGGAGCCTGGGAGCCATCTGGGCTGGCCAGTAGAGGCTGCCTGCAGTGCCACCTGTGGGCCGGAGGAGTGTATGGCACCCCAGGCCCACCCGGGCTCTGGCCACCCAGATGTGTGGTTCAGGACCAGAGTGGGGCCTTGGCACTCATACCACCTGGGCGCTGGCTGGACAGTCTGCCGGTCTGCAGAGGACTCTGCCAGGAGCCCTGTGAAGTGAGAACATCTAGTCTTAAAGCAGCCTGGAACACTGTAAAAGGAGTCTAACCATGCATACAAGGGACCCATAGCACTTAATTTATCCCTCCAGGAAATTAAAGCCATCAAGAATTCATCGTGGCATTGTTTGTTGGACACAGCCAGAGAAGATCCTAACTTCAGATCAGGGAAAGTCAAGTTTTACAAAGTCTGGGTGGGTACCCAGGCCCGATGGCTCAGGACGAGGTCCCTGCACCTCCCTGCTGCAGAGGCAGGACCATCGCAAGCCCATTTCCCAGGGCGGCCCCAGGCTGCCTCTCCCCAGTTCCACACTCTGGTCCCAGACGAACCACTCCTCAGGGCCCTGCCTGCCCCTCCATGGTGTGCAGGGTGTGGGTGCTTCCTGCACACCCCACCCTGCGCAGCCCTGCCAGGAAGGCGCCCTGGCCCAGGTGCTCCCAGGCTGGGAGACACAGGGGCAGCCAGGCGCTGTCCGCCCTGTGAGTGCTGAACCGCTTTCCCGACCCCATGGGGCGGTGGGCATGGACTCTGTGAGAAAGGAGAGGAGCTGGTTGCAATACACTGGGTCACTGGTTCCGGCAGACGCTGCAGGTCCTGCTCTGAAGCACTTGCCTAGGTAGCATCACAGCAGGGCAATTGCAGGGGTCTGGTGTGCTGCCGTGGGGCTGCTGGGCTCTAATTAGTAAGGTAATCAGCCGTTCCTGTCCACGTGCTGGGTGGCAGGCTGCCTAACGAGGTGTGGAGCTGGGTGGGTGCCTGGCGAGGCCCATTGGTGACCTAATGGGCCATGGGCTTCCCCTGAGCTCCTGTCTGCAGCCCCCGGCTCAGCGAGTGGCAGCTGGAAGAGCAGGTGGGTATGTGGTGGTGTGGGGGCAGCAGGTGCCGGGGCAGCAGCCGGCCTCCATGTCCTAGTCCTGCCCTCGGGCTCCTTTGCCTGGGGTGGGTCTTTGGGAACAGTACACCTGGCCCTCCTCAAATGCTTGTTCCCACACTACTAGAGCCTTTGGGGTCATCGCCACTGAAACACTCACTTCTCGGAAGAGTTCAGGAGGCTGGAGAAGCTGCCCAGCCTTGGGTGGGAGAAAGATGGCATCAGGAGGACTTCTGCTGGGTATTTACTGTGTGACTTTGGGGAGACCCTTCCCCCTCTGGGCCTGGCTTCCCTGGGTCTCTGTCAGGCTCTTCCCTTCAGGCGACATGCTGGACAGCTGCTTGCCCTGAGGGAGGGAGGAGGCTTAGCAAAGGAGACCCATACTCCTCACAGGGAGTTCTTCCCTCTGAGCCCCCCCAGCCAGGCCCAGCCAGGCGGGGAGTCCTTGCTAGCGTGGGAGGAGGATGCTGGGATGGGGCTGGCGATGTATGGGGAGGTCACCAGATTACACCCACAGGCTATGGTGTCCCCAGGGTCATGTAACAACTCCACAGCCCCTGACTGCTGGCACAGAGGCTCCTCTGTCAGCCTGCTGTCTCCTCAAGTCTCTGGGACCTTGGGCTTGATCACCCCATGCCTGCCCTGTCCTCTGGGCATCTTGCAGCTGCTGCCCATGGAGCTGCACCCACTGAGTCCCACCTGTCCCCTGCAGCGTTCTCCAGCCACCAGGCAGGAGTGGCATTGGAGCCACCTCCACAACCTGTTCTGCTTCCCTGGGTGCAGAAGTGTTGCATGCCCTGAGCCCAGGTTTTGCCCTTAGGTGCCTTTGGTACCAGCCATGACACAAGAGGTGGCCTGGCCAGGGCCTAGGCCCTGTGAACCCCAACTGTGGGCTAATTTGGGGCTCAGAGCCCCAGGAAAGAGGCCTTGACAGCTCACAACAGTCTGCACTGAGGGCAGTTGGGATTGGTGGTGAGGACCAGGTAGAGGCTGCTGGGTCTCGGGGCTGGGGAGACCCTCGGGCAGAGAGGAGATCCCGGAGGAGCAGGGCTGGGCATGTGGGGGCTGCCAAAGTGAACCTCAGCTCTCCCGACTTATGCTCCAGAGGCCGGAGCTGTGATGAAGACTGTGGCTCCACCCACCACCCGATCCTGCAACTCCTGCTCTGTTCTCAGCCTCGAGGGTCACACCCTGTCCTTTCCCTGTGCCCTGGCCTCCTTGTAGCCACGCCTGGTGGGTCTGGAGAGGAGAGCAGGCAGGTGGCTGGGACAGTGGGTGGGTAGGGGTGGCAGCTCCATTCTCAGCCTTGGTCCAGGGGCTGCCCAGGGCCCTCTCCTACGTCTGTGGACCCAGGCCAGCTGGGTTTGGCCTTGCAGCCCAGAGCTCCCCAGGCAGGGTGAGGTCAGCTACATGGATTTGGGATGTGGAGTCCCCTCATGGTGAGAGAATGGCCACAGAGCAAGGGTTCCTCCTTTCCTTCAATCTCCTCTTCCATTTCCATAGGAAGGAAGGAGGAAAGGAAGAAAGAAAGGAAAGAAGGAAAGAGGAAAGGAAGGAAGGAAGAAATCCCCCAATAGTTTGGAGATTTCCTCTAAACTGTTTCTCTCTCACCAGTGCAGGCAATGGCTGTGTCCCAGCTGCACCCCCAGGATAGAGGTTGAGGCTAGAGACCCCCAGCCCATACCCTGACAAATGGAGTCACCACCCTCTGCCCTCTCTGTCCACCTGGGTCTGTGCTGCTTCTTTGGAAGCCTCCATCTTGGGTCGGGCCATTTGGACAAGGCCAGGCAAGACCTTGGAAGACCCTGAGCTGGCCAAGCTGGGACCTGCTCTCCACTTTAGCACAGCTACAAGTCTGGAGTGATCTGGGGCTCCCCGAGCTCCCCGTGATAGCTGTAGCTTCATGTCTTTTCTCTGGTCTCTAGGGAGGCATCATCAGACCTGGAGATCCCTGTGTGGGTGGGGCGGGGCTTCCTATGGTCTGCAGAGTCTTGGACAGGACTCAGGACAGTCGCCCTGGTGGCTGGTGCCTGAGGGTGCCACAGGAAGCATGGCCATGTGTCCCTTGGAAACCACCAGGGTCCATGGTATGCTCCACCTTGGCCTGAGACAGCACAGGGAAGTCCCCACATAGCAGGCCAACAGATGCTACAAGGGGTCACATCTGGATCCCCAAAAGACTTATCCATGCCCTGAGCCCAGAACCTGTGACGGTGACCTGTTTTGTAAAGGTCTTTGTGGTCTTGGTCAGGGGAAGGTCCCGTATGAGGTGCAGTCATCTGGAGAGAGCGCTGTCTCCTGCTGCCCTGGTGGGGGTGGGCAGGCTTGGAGTGGTGCCCAGTGCCAAGGGGCCCTGGACCCAGTTTATGAAGCCCTGGAGATGGAAGAGGCAGGTGGGAGGCTCCTGGCCCTGGGGCAGCATGGCCTGGCCCCTGCCCTGGCCTCCTGATCCACTGATCCCATGATGAGAAGCTGCTTCCTCAAAGACTGCAATTGGCTGACCAGGAAGCTTCTGTGAGGCTCTGCAGTGGAGGTGGCCTTGGGCCAAGGCTGCACTAGTGACCACAGGACCTTTGTTTGCCTTGTGGACTGCCTCCCTGGGCAGAGTGTACCGTCGGCTGGGTAGGTGCAGACCCAGGGCTATGTCTCCTTCCAGCCAGGACAGGATGACTCGAGACAGGGAGTAACACGCAGAACATGGGAAGACACTTCAACAAAGGCCACTTGTGGGCATGGACACAGCTGTTCTGGGGATTTAGGTTCTGTGTAGAGAGCAGGCGAGGGTGTGCCATGGGGTCTGTGCCTAGCACACATCTGTCGGGGCCCTAGGAGCCACTGATGGTTCCCGGGCAAGGGTGAGGCAGGACCAGGACCTGTGGGCTGGATGGAGGCAGCACTGTCATACACCGGCCTGTCCTTCAGGGAATGGGGATGGGGATGCGGCAGGGGAGGGACACTGAATCTCACACCTGTGTAGGACCACACCATGGCCCTCCTGCTGCCCCCGAGTGGCCAGCCCTGGTGCAGCCTCTGGCTGCTGAGGCAGGCGGGCAGCTGCTTCCAGCGGGCAGCTCCGTTCCCTCCAGTGACACAAGCAACATCCGGAGGCCAGTGCTGCTGTCACCACCACGGGGCCCTGCCCAGGACCGTGGTACTGAGCACAGGGCTGGGTCAGGGCACCCTGCTGCCCCAAGACCACAGTGAGCCCAGTCTCCTGAGGAGGTGGCCAGGGCCTGCTTCTGGACACTTCCAGACTCTCCCACAGTACCCAGCGGGTTCCAGATCCCCGAGACCCTGAGGCCAACTTGGGTGGACAGGAAACAGGATGTGAAGCCCACACGGGGGTACAGGAAATGCCAGCAAGCCCCTCAACAGCCACAGCTGGGCGGGGGCACACTAGGGCTGTCCTCCAAGCCGGCCCTGTAGGGCGGTGTCCAAGTGCCAGCCGGTCACAGGGTTGGACACACGTTGGCGTCATGGTGGCTGTGACAACACAGTGGGGAGCTTGTCCTCACCTGGACAGCAGTGTGGCTGCCCTGGGTGACCCTACCTGTGTGCTGATGGCCCGTACTTGTGTCTTTCACCCTGCAGGGCCCCTGCTCTGTGAGGGCTCAAGAGAGCCGGGCAGGGCTTCTGAGGTGTGCAGTGGGCGGCTGGTGCTCTGGACCCCTCCCTAGGCCCTGGCTGTCCCCTCCCAGCGGGAGCCTCTGGGCCCGCATGGCTCCTGGCCACCAGGGGGCCCCTCCGGAGATGCCTCAAGGTGAGCAGGAGCCCTGGAGATAGGCTGGGCAGGCAAGTGGGAATAAATCTCCATGACGAATGTTCTCTGCGAGTCCAGAACAAAGGCCGCAGTGTGTTTATCCAGCCCACAGGCTGCGCAGATAGTGGGGCCGGAAAAGCCAATCGCGCCAAAATTGATGGCCTGCGCCAGACACCTCGTTTATTATCCAAGATGTGATAGAGACACAGGCAGGCGTGACCAGGAGAGGCCGCAGTCGCTCAGAGTGGGAGGGTGGTGACCACTGCCGCCACTGACCAGGGTCCGGCCCCTCAGCCACATGGCCTTTCGACAAGGACAAAGGGGTTTGGGTCAGCAGCCCCCACGACAGATGTCCTCCATGCTGCCTGCTGCCAGTCTGGGGTCCCTGACCTGAGACCTATGCCACCAGCGTGGAGTCCCCTTTGCCAGCCCCTGCCCCACGCCCTCTGTGCCTACTCAGCCTCTGGGCGACCTGCTTCCTTCCCAGCTGTATACCTTCAGAGAATGCAGGTTTCTCAGACACCAGGTCAGGGAAAGTCTCTAGGCCCCAGATGCCCACGTGCTGTCCCAGGCTATGGGGACAGGTACAGGGGGCAGAGAAGGTCTGGGAACCCAGGGCTTTGGGGACACAGGCACACATCTAGCCTCCAGGAGACCACGGCTGTGACCAGGGCTCCCCTAAACCCTTGTCAGCAGGTTGGCACAGGGCTGGGCCCGCCCTCCCCACCGTGGAGTGCACATTCACACGTGTTCTGTGTGTGTGCATGTGTGGCTTACGCGCGAGTGTGTTTTTGTGCATGTGCCTCTGTGTGTGGGGAGCGTGTGTGCACGAGTGCCCGTGTGTGCACATGACCTGTGTGTTCACCTGCACGCGTGCATGTGCTCCTGTGTCCCCCACTGGCATGTGCTTGCATGTGTGACTGCAAGTGTGTGCATGTGTGTGTCTGTCTCATGTTACTGGCCTCAGCCATGCCCCTGCATGGCCACAGAGGTGGAGCAGGGGCCACTCATGCTGGCAGGGCCTGGCATCTGGGCCCTGAGGCCTGGTGTCTGGGTCCTGGGGCCTCTGGGGGCATCCTGGGTCACCAGGCCCAGGTTCCTGGTTCTGCAGGCCTGGCTAGCTGACAGGTGACAGGTGGTCATTCAGTTCAACAGGTCTCAGTCCTGTTTCCCGCTCCCCTTGCTGCCCCCGGTGCTCTGCACAGCCCGAAAACCCAGCCAGGGACAGCTCTGGGTCACAAAACCCATGGTGTGGGGATCCCGAAGCCAGGATGATCTTTGTGTTGCTCCAAGCCTCCTGGGGTTAGGTGAGTAGGTCAGGACCTTGGGAGGCCTCCACATGCCGAGGGCTGGCGGGCTAGGTCACAGGACCCCTGGAGCCCTTCCAGCCCATGGGGACCCTAAAACCCCATTCTGCTGGGGCCGAGGGAAATGTGGGCATGGGGCCTCTGGCAGGGAGCCGGCCGAGGCCCCTTTCTGGCCCACACCTGCACCTTGCTGTCCGGCAGCCTCGGGAGCACGGTCTGTAGGTGGACCGGCCTCTCAGCCCCAACCCTGCCCTGTCACCGCCTTGGGACACAATACTAAGGAGCAGGGACTCCCATCCACTGTGGGAGACCGCCCAGGCCCATGGGCTGGGGTGGCAGTGCTGGGGTCCACCCTCTCATCCTGCTGGACTCTGTCCTGGGGCCTCCTGGATTGCCAGGGCCATTCTGCTGCCCAGCTGCCCACCCACCACTGTCCCTGGGGACAAAGACAGGCTGCTGGTTTCCATGGTGACAGTGGTGACTGAGGGTCCTGTGCTTGTTGGTCCCCCTCCTGCACAGCCCCGGGTGTCTGCTCTCAAGATGAAGTCACCATGTGGATATGCATGGCGCTGGCCCTGACCTCAGGCCCCAACAAGAGGCAGTTTTTCAGGGACCATTTGGTGAGTAATGAGGGGATCCCAGTGGGCTGAGGGACCGTGGCCCAGCTCTGGAGAGCAAGTGGTCCATGCAGGGGCATCCTGGGACCCTGGGTGGGTGACCGTTATCCAGCGGTGGGCAGGCTGTGTCTGCAGGTGTGGGTTCCAGGCATGGCAGCCCCAGGGACAGTGGATCTGGTTCTGCAGGGACCAAGGCTGCATCCCTGCTGCAGTGATGCCTAGCCTGTCCTTTGTGCCCATTGGGCTGGCATCCATTCCCCCACCTTGCATCACTCCACCTACCACTGTGTCATCTCATGGCCTGGGGCAAGGACCTGCTCCGGGTGCCCCCTCGGACCAGCCACATGGGGCATCCTCCTCCCTCTCCAGGTCCCTCAGTCACCCTCCCTGGTCCACCCCAGACACTGGAACCCCACCCTCCCCTGCCTGCACCTGCAGGGCCACGTGGTGAGCCCCTCCCCTCTGTAAGCTTCCGTGTCCCACCCTCAGGGATGGTGGCACTGGGGTCTGTCCTCTGTGGAAGCAGTGGTCACTTGCTCATCTACCTTGCACCTGTGCTTGCTGTCCAGGGCAGTCACGTGGTGATCTCCACCCCTCCACCACTCAGTGCCAAGGAACTGAGCCCCAGAATCCGGGCATGCAGCCTCGGCTTGCTGGGACGGTCTCTGCAGCTGTCATTAGGATAAAGACCCCCAGAGGAGGTCACTCCAGCCCTGAATCTCGCAGGGATGAATGTCCTGACAAGAGGACGAGGCCCATGACGATGAAGGCCACAGCCATGAAGCCGGGGCCGTTGCCCCTGCAAGGGGTGAAAAGGAGCCTGCCTCGTGCCTCAGAGGGTCGTGGCCCAGGGACCCTCAATTTCAGACCCAGGACCCCAGGAGAGCACGCGTCAGGGGCCCAAGTATGTGGCTCTCACTACAGCAGCCGTGACACAGCGAGGCTGTCTCTGTGCTGTCCCTGGGGAGGAAGTCAAAACCTCAGGAGTCAAGGTGTCCCAGCCCCCCAGGTGCTCAAGGGCTGCCATTGCCACGGCCATCATCCCGGCTGGGAAGGACACCAGCCAGGCCTGCCGGGACGCTGCTCCTCAGCAGCACAGCCCGGGACGGAGGTGGTCACTGCCACAGTTGAAGGCCACTGTCGGGGTCCCCGCAGGCCTGGGACAATCTGCCAGTGGACTCCGCATCTGCCCTTTCCTAACACCGGGCTCTCTGGCTGCGCTTGGAGCGAATTTACACAAAACCACAAGTTAAATGGCTTATGATGGAAGCGTGAGGCCTGTGACTGCAAGACAGCACCCCTCTGTGACGAGGGGAGACGCCAACTGTCTGATGGGGCCCCAGGCTACTTAGGGGACCTCCGTCCAATCCTGCGGTTCATTCTTTGCTCAGTTACCAGGCAGGAGCTAACTGATGAAGGTGACCATGGGGTGACAGAGCTGGGGAGGGCAGGGACGGAAGACGCCTGGGTGGGAGGCCATCCAGGACAGCCGGGCACACAGCCCTTCAGCCACCGCCAGCCCAGGTGGGGCCCGGGAGGAGCTGGTCCCTTCTCAGTCACAGATCGCCCGCCTGCCAGGACTGTCCCCTCCTCCCTAGGTCCCTTCCTTGGCCCCTGTGTGACCTGAATGCAGGTAGGGGGCTCTGAGGGCGGAACAAGGGCAGAGTACCAGACCATCTAGGGGTAGGCAGCCGCACCCCTGGGTGCAGCCAACCAAGGACCAGAAGTATTTGGAAAAAGTAATGGTCATTGTCATCCTTGTTCCCTGATGACACGGTTGACCCTGCCTACAGAGCCTTCGTCCTCTGCCCGGTGTCACACGGGCTCTGGAGGTGATTCACAGTGCAGGGGAGATGCGTGCGGGTTACTTGCGGACGCCACCCTGTTCTACAGGAGCCGGGCACGCAGGGTGGAGTTCGGAATCCTGGATCCCTCATGGTACCAAGTGTTAGGGTTGATATTTCGACGTCCCCCAAGCCTCAGCACCCATAGGTGTACCTGGGAGGTGAATGGATCAGGGATGACATTTACCAGTGGAGGAGGTATTGGGGGCATGGGCTGACACCATCTGCCTCCTTCCTTCCTGCCTTGATCGCTGCTTCCTGCCTGCCCGCCAAGGACTGTTTCTGCTCTGCCAGGCTGCCCCACCCTGGAGGCAGCCGACTATGGACTGGAACTTCTAAATGGTGAGCTAAACCTCTCCTCTTTGGAGCTGTGGGTGTGGGGTTTGGATCTCAGTGACCAGAGAGTAACTAAGACACCAAGGGTGTACAGTAATGGTCACACAGTAGATGGAAAATGGAAAGTACTAGTCCAGTTCCCTGGTGCTGCAGATGTGACCTCATGGGGCAGGGATGCCTGTGATTGAGTGAGGAGCCTGAGATGGGAGGTGACCCCAGATTACCCAGTCTCCAGGGCAAGCCCATGTGCCCTCATGGGGGGGCAGTGAATATCTGGCCAGAGGTGCAAAAAAAAAAGGGATCTGACTGGGAGGCAGAGCCTGGGGTGATGGGCCCACAAGCTAAGGAGTGCTGGCCTCACCAGACAGGAAGGGGCGGGATGGAGATCTCTCCTGAGCCTCTGGAGGCCTTGAAGCTAACACCTCATTCTCAGCCTAGAGAGACCCATTTTGGCTTTCAGAACCTAAGACCTGCCTACCTGCCTGACAACAGATTTCTGTTGTTTATCAAATTTGTGGAAGTCTCTCTCTCTCTCTCTTTTCTTTCTTTCATTCTTTTTCTTTCTTCTTTGTCTTTCTTATAATAGAAGCCATAAGAAACTAATGTACTCATGAAAGTGTTGGGTGGCACCAGCATTGGGAAAGAGATAATGATGTCATCAAGGACCCTGGATCCTCTGCTTTCCCTCATCCACACTCAAATGTTGGCCATTTGTTCTCTGGCTCTTTACCCCTCATCACAAAATAGCTGCCACAGCTCCAGTATCACATTTTCACACAGAAGTATCTAAATCAGGCAAGAACAAGGGCGGCCTCTCTTTATATAATTCTCCCTTTCACCAAGGAAGGAAGTCTGTCCCAGAGGCTGCTCTGTGTTTCTCTCAGGCTGGCTCCAAGTGAGACTGCAGGCTTCTCTGGGCCAATCGTGAGTCACCTCCCTGCTGAGTGCAACTCTCATGCAAGTGTGCTCTGTTGGGTGGGGGCCTGGTGTGTCCTCCTCACAGAGAGGTGGGCTCAGACACAGAGAAGAAGGCAGGGTGGGCTCTGGGGTGCTCCCAGCAGCCTCCTTTGTCACCACATTTCCTGTCCCTGTAGAGGTCGCACCTCGAGGTCCTCTGCTGCAGCACTGCCCATGCCTGGGGGGTCCCCACCCTGAGGCTGCCCCAGGGCTGCCGCCCAAGGCCTCTACTCCCCTCAGCCCCACCCCTGCTCACAGCCCAGAGCAGAGCCCACTTCACCCCAGAACTACCCCATCTTGAACTCCCTGGGCTGCTGTTCACCACCTCGAGGGTAGGCCACTGTGGGAAGTGGGGTGCCCTGTTCCCCAAGAGCGCACTGGCCAGGGTGAGGCCCAAGGTCTCCCCAGGGACGGTGTGAAGACCCTACTTGGAGCCACTCAACACCCGTGCACTGCGTTCCCTCCTGTGGGTCTGGGCCTGGCCGCTCCCCTGCGGCCTGCATCCAGGGCAGCCTCGCAGTCCTCCCATGCCGGTCACCTGGGGCTTCCCCAGCGCTACCCACAGACCTTCCCGAGGCCCAGCCACACGTGTGCGGGGCAGCTGTGTCACGGGCCCCAACGACATCCTTATTTATCTACCTGCGCTGGTGCTGCAGAACAGCTGCTTTATTGAGATTCATCAGTCACAGGCTTAATTAAAGTACTGCTGCGCGCTAACTCGCCTGGATCACCAAAGCAAATGTTTGTTTTGCTGCCTTCAATTAAGGCCACGTGCGCAGCAGGCGCCCGCCTGAGGGGAAGCTGCAGGTGGCTGGCCCTGCCCTCCTGGGTGGGCCCGGTCACCTCTCCCTGGGAGGTGCCTGGGGAGGAAGGGGCTCCCCAGTGCAGAGGTTCCCCCTCGTCTGACCCCAGCTCCCCAGAGCCAAGGTGGGGTCCTCTGCTGTCCTCAGGCAGGGGCGCAGTTGCCACCCTAGGAGGGGCTGCTGGGCAGACATGCCCAAGACAGGACACTGGCACATGCTGAGTGTCCTGGTGGAGGCCGGTGGCCAGGTCAGTGTCCTGCGATGCTATTGCCCTGGTGAAAAATTACCCCAAGTTTGTGCTTCAAAAACCTCATGGTGCTGGAGGGCAGGACCCATCCCGGTAGTCTGGGCCCAGGTCACAGTGTCGGCAGGAGCTTGGGGAGGGGCTGCCTGTGCCCTCGCAGCTTCCAGGTGCCACAGTCCTGGAGCATCCCCTGTCTGTCCTCAAAGCAGTGACCGTGTCTGCTCTCCGATGAGCTCTGTCCTCTGACTCCCTTGCCTCAGGACATCTGGGATACACTTAGGACCCTGAGAGCCCCTGGTGGTCTCCAAGCTCAGGGGCCCCAGTCACCTCCCACTGTCCTCTTCCCCATGAGCTTCAGGGACCAGGATGTGCATCCTTGGGGGGCTGTGAGAAGCCAGGTAGGTTGGTGCATGCCTGTGACCCCAGCACTCTGGGAAGCTGAGGCGGGAAGATTGAGAGTTTGAGATCAGCTAGGTACCTTAGGGACTTCTTGAGACTCTGTCTCAAAATAAAAATGAAATAGGGCTGTGATGGAGCCCACCGTGAAGGCCCTGCATCCTCGCTCTCGGGGGCGGAGCTGGGAGCGTGAGGCCCTTGATAAGGAGAAGGGCTGGATTTCCCTGCAGCTGTGTACCCACACCAGGAGCCTCTCGTCCTGGGGAGGCCTGGGGTGGGGTGGTCGTATGCTTGGCCCTTCCAAGGTGGGCACCTGCTCGGTACCTGAGGGCCACCCCCATGGGCTCCCACAGTACAGAGAGATGGGGTGGGCAGGAGCAGACACCCAGTCAGTGAGGTCAAGGTTGGAGGCCCCTGACCAGGTGTCCTGAGAACCCAGGATGGTGGGGCCATTGGCAGAGACCCCGAGAGGCCAGAGTGGTGCCAGGGGCCATGGTGGCTGTAGCAGGGGCCATTCTGGTGAAGGGACCAGGCCAGGGTGCAGGGAGGGGGGCCAGGCGGTATGGACTTGGGCTCAGGGGCAGCGGATGGGGCCCACTGGACTGCTCAGGGGCCTGGGTGGGCAGGTAGGCAAAGCCTGCCTGACCACCCCAGCCATCACTTCTCTGTGTTTGTCTTAGTGACCTTCCTTTGATTTGTGGTCACTGCATGTTTGTGGCCCCCTGCATCCTACTCTGCACCCCTTCTGGGGCCTGTGGGGGGGCTGAGCTGAGAAGACTGGGCCCCATCTGACCCCTCCTTGCCACTGTGCTGGCCTCTGTGAGCCTCTGTGACCCTCTCCATGTACTGCCTGGAGCCATCTGCCTGCCCTCCCCGGCCTGGCCTCTCTGGGGACCACACGGGCCAACTCCTCTGGGTACAGGGTCAGCTCCAAAGCCACCTCACAGCAAGGGCACCCTGGCCTACTCAGGCTGGAGGTGCCCTGTTCTCTTGTCCTTGTGCTGCAACCCCCCAGCAGCTGCTGGGAGTCAGCCCGAAGGCAAGTATGTCCAGGGGTAGAAGCCCACTCTATCTCCTGCCTCTGGCACCTCCGAGGCCTTGCTCCAAGCCTGGGCACCTTTCACCCCTGTTGGTGATGTCAGCCCAGCCTGGAACCCAGTGAAGACCCGCCTCCTGGCCATAGCTGGCCAGGTGGTGTGACCTCCATCAGAGTCCTCTCCCTCCAGGTACCTCCTGCCCTGGGGCTCAGGTACCAGACCAGGGTTTGGTGACAGCAGCACGGAAGCAGTTGCTAGGCAACCCTCCCAACACATATTTGGGGGGGCTGCTCGATTGGAAGAGACCCTGCTGATTTCTTAAAATACCAGCCCTCTGCAGCACACGTGTTGTCCCAGGGAAGAGAGCTGGCAGTCCCCCAGCCCCGCCGCCACCGCCACCACCGCCCACGTGGCTCTGCAGAGCTGGTCATGTGAGACTAACTACGTTGTCTCTTCTCGTCATGGTCCTTAGCCGGCAGACAGGGACCTGTGATTGTTGTGACTCCAGCAGGCATTTGCAAAGCCTGCCGTGTTATTCTTGAGGGTGAAATGGGAAACACATCCCAGACAATCTGTTAAGTGAATTCTGCTTGTTGTATATAATTATAGACAAAGGGAGCTGCTAATGGGCCGGTGTCACCCTGCGGGGAGGTCTGCGGGTGGCTGGGGGACTGACATCAGTCCTGGGTGTCTGATACTCTTATCAATGATTTACAGGGGGAATAAAGGGCCTGCCTGTCAAGTTGCTGCTGAAACAAAGGCAAGTGAATGCAACTCAGAATCCTAATTCAGTCCTTGCTGCGTGGGGATGGCTCAAAACTAAAACTCGGTAAGTGGGACAACGGGGCACCGTCCACAGGGCGGGAAGTCGGGCCCTGGCCCGCAGGTCCACCAGAACTTCTCAGCGGATCTCCCGTTAGCAGAGCGGAAGCTGAGCTGAGAGGTGGCGTCTGTGAGACGCGTATCTAACAAAGACTCACATCCGCAGTAAAGAAAGAGAGAGAGCACATTAATTTTTCAAAAAGCAGGGCGGGGAAGCAAGTGGCTAGAAAAACAGGCAAATATTTGCACTGGCACTCATGGGCTGGGCTCTCCGGACGCCTGTAGACGCATGGAAGATGCGGAGCAGAACGTCTGAGCCAGCGGGAAGGGGCGAGCTGTGCCCGGTGTGAGGCTGAACAGAAAGGAAGTCGGTGCCCCCCTCCAGGAGGTCTGCAGCTTTGATCAGTGCAGAACAAACGCACTGTGGCCCAGCTGTCTGCCCTTGGGGACAGAGGGGTGGAAGTGAGACACACTGTTCCCCAAGGTGGGAGAATTCTGGGAACTGCCTCACAGCTGGAAGTGCGGCCCTGGGCAGCTGCTGGACCCAGCGCTGGGTGTTCCCCATGATGCTCCAGAGTAAGGGACAGAGGGGCCTGATTCTGCCGTGGGCAGCAGGCGGCCGAAGCCCACGGGCCGGTGTGGCCGTGCTGGTGCCTGCCGGTGAATCCCAGCTCTGAGAGCCCGGGCAGGAGAGCGGCGGCTTTGAGGCCTCCTGGGTAAACCCCGGCTCAGAATGTGAAGTAAAGGGAGGGTGGGGATGCAGCTCAGTGCAAAGGCCCTGGATTCAACCCTCAGCTCTGGAAGAAAAGGAACCCAGGGTCACCGCTGTGCCCGTGCAAAACACGTGAAGGGTGATCCATGTGGGTGTGACCGCGGACAGTGTACAAACTCCAGAAAAAGGCACGGTGCCAGTAAGTCCCCTCAAAACACACCCACCCCACCCACTCCGCACACTTACTGCCATTCGCGCTACTTCCTGAGCAGCTCGGAGTCCTCCTCTGTGAGTGTCCCACCGCTGTGGCTGCTGCCGCGAGCACCACCCAACATGGCTCCCTCAGTGAGTCCCGCCCACATGACCGCTGGACCTTCCCAAAGTCAGACTGATCGTGGGGACCCGGCTGGGGGCTCTGGCCTGTTCTTTCTTGATCTAATTCCGGCTACAGGTGTGTTCTCGCCTGTGCGTATCGCTCCTGGTCTGTGTGTGCATGCGTGAATGCGTGTGTGTGCATGTGCGTGTGAGTGTGCTACAGCTGGGGGCACAGGTCTGTCTGTGGGGGTTGTTTTGATCCCCACAAGTAGAGCAGACCGGGATCTCTGAGTGAGGGGACAGATGAGGCCAGTCTGGTGCGGCAGGTAGTGTCGGGAAGTGGCACATGAGGACCTTGCAGATGCAGGCAAGCAGCCAGGCTGAGTTAGAGACACCTGCTGAGCACAGTAAGGCTGGGGTGGCCCAAACTAGAGATCCAGATACACAGGAAGCTGCATCTTGGGACAGCCTTGGATGTCCCCACAGGGACCCTCAAGTATGGCAGGTGCATGGTAGGCGCCACGAGGCAGTGGACAGCAAGGGACCCGTGAGCCGAACAGCTCCCAGGTGGCACAGTGCCGGAGACGGGTGCATGCCGTACAACCAGAGACAGAGCCTGTAGGCCTCGGGTCACCACCAGGCACTGAGACACATGGCAGGGGCAGCTCACACTGCACAGTTGTGGAGCTAGAGGCCCAGAGTCCTGTAGAGGTCACCTCCTCTCCATGTCCTCAGGTGGAGGATGTGACGAGACTTCCTCTCTTTACCAGGTACAGTGTCATCAGGTCGGACCTGGCCTCGTCACCCCAACCCAGAAATTCCATCTTAGCAACACTGAAGGAATCCAGGAATCCAGCAGGGAATCCAGCAGCCAGGAATCCAGCAAGGTTCAGACATTGACAGCAGGTGAACTGACTCTCCCCAAGATGACGACAGTCCACACTGAACCATAAACTTTACGACAGCTTTCTGAAGGCACTGGGATGGCCCAGACCCTGGGGCTGAGTGCCGCCTGCCCAGCACCATGCATGTGGGTCCCAGACGCTATCTGGAGTCCAACAGAAAGTGCATGGTCTTCCTGGGCAGGAGACAAGGCAGAGTCTAAAGCAAACTCAGCCACAGAGAGGTGGGGGTGGGGAGCACCAATGGAAGAAGGGAAAGAGGCAGGAAGGAGTAGACCCAGAAATCTAAGCAAGAACTCTCCCCACATGAAGGCTGATCACACTGCCCCAGCCACGGCTCAGAGAATCAGCGGAGATTTGAGCTTCGAGGACGGAGGCCTTCGTGGCCTGAACCCCAAGCTGATTGCAGGAGTCTTCAGTCCAGAGGATAGACTCCAGATGAGTGGAGACATGAGGAGACAAGAGATTAAAGTGGCTACTGATAATATATCTGATGATATAAAAACAGTAGAAAAACAGAAATCATAAGAAAAAACCAGGGAGAAACACTAGAAGGAAGACACCCAACTGAAATTAAAGGTGGGATGGATGGGCGTATCAGTAAGAGCAGAAAAGACAATGCAAGGAGCCAGTGAACTTGCATGGGCATGGATTGGGACCAGCCAGCAGGAGGGCAAGCCACAGCGAGGAGTGTGTGTGTCATGTCCCCTGGATCAGCGCCACACTTGCGGGGATGGGCGGGCTAGGGCTGAAGGAGAGGAGAGGACAGGGCAGAACCTTATATCAAAATTGTGGCTTAGAGTCCCAGAGGCTGAGGAAAGACCCTGATCTGCAGGTTTGAAATGCTTAGACGCCCAAGCCATAAAGGTACAGCGGAACCCAGGGAGAAGAATCGGAGGCTGAGGAGCACCCCCACAGCCAGACCCGAGCCAGCACCAGAGTGATGGGGGCCTCCGGAGGGAACGGTGCCAGAAGATGGTGGAGGGGAGGCCTGGCTCCAGCCTACTCCTGGAAACTCCCGCGCACACAGCAGAAGCCTTCGGAGAGAAGGAAAGCAGAGAAAGAAGCTTCAGATAAGAGAAAATGGAGACCTCTGCCCCCACCAAAATTCGCTACAGGAAACACTGAGGGGCGTTCACAGCTCCTAGGCAGAAACTTGAGGCCTGGCTCCCGGAGCAAAGAGCAGCCTGGTGGGGGGCTGAACAGAGCTAGCTCTACCCAACCCTGTTGTGCTGAGCGGACGATGTCAGGGCCGCTGCCCGCTGGCGCCCGTGGGCTCTCGGTTGGAAACGCTGGCTTGCGCGCTCCTCGGCGGAGGGCTCCAGGATAAGGGAGCCACCTGTGTGCCACATGCCGGCCAGGACTCTGGCCTGGGGGAGGCTGGGGCCCCAGCACAGCCTCTGTGCGGGTCCTGGGCAAGGCCCTGGCAGCAGGGTCTGGGGCGGCAGGAGTGCGGCTCCAGGACTCCCTGGCTCTTGGAGCCCAGGGGCTGGGAGGCTGGTGGCATGGACCCTGGGGCACCATGTTTCCTGTTCTGAGTTCCGCCTGCAACCCCTCTGCCCCTCCCCGTCCCCAGCTGTGGTCCCTCTGCAGGATCCTGGGGCGAGGCTTCAGCACTGGTGAGCGCAGAGAGGCGTCTCTGTCCCAACACCTGTGTCCCTTTGCTGCCACTGCCCACTGTGGCCAGAGATTCTTCTAGAAAGTGTGTAACCACCACCCAGCCAGGCTCTGCAGCCACCTCTGGCTCAGCCCCTCTGCTGCCCAAGGCCTGCACTGGTCCGTCTGTCCCTTCAGCCAGGAGAGGCCCAGCCCTGACAGCCTGAGAGGAGCGGAGCCTGGAGGAGGGGGTGGCAGGGCTCCACCCTGCTCGGCCCAGCCTGTGAATATGGATTTGTGCCTGGGGACAGGAGGTGCAGCCCGGCCCTAATTAGACGAGGTGGGCACTGCCTGCCGCTGTATCAAAGGGAGCAGCATCCTTCCCTTCCAAGGGTAGCAGCTGCTTTCTCTGAGGAACCATCTCTGACAGGGGCCCAGGGGCTGGCTATTTAATTAGGATGCGCGGTTCCTCCAGCCCCAGGAAGTGATTTGATTCCTGCGTTTCCTTTGCTGAGTCCAGGGCCCCTCCCCCTTCATCTGCACTGTGCACCCCACTCTCCCGCACTTGGCCCAGCCCCTGCTTGCCTCTCACTGGGGTGGAGGCTTTGGAGGGATCAGCCAGGAGGCCAGGGCTGGGCTGTGGGGCTGCCTGGCTGCTGGTCCGGCTTCAGTCACAGGCATCGGCCCCCACAGGTCTCTAGGTCATTGCACTTCACACCCTGGACTTGAGCCTGGACAGTGACCCGGCTGCCTGGCGCATGCACCAGTGTGTGCGTGTGTGTGGGGTGTGAGCACATGTGTATCTGTGTGTTGTGTGCACATACATGCACATGCCCGTGTGTGCATGTGTGTGCAAGCCTAACAGGGCTCCCTGGGGTCCCCTCAATCTGCTCATGCCCTGCAAATGCACCTGGCTGAACACAGGGCAGGTGCTGCTGTCCCCTGGACCCTGAATGGACTCCGGGCCTGGGGTGGGGGAAGGGCTCTAAGATGCAGCTCTGTCCCTGGTCCTCTCCGGGCTCAGTTTACCAATTGATGCAAATGCATGTGGTTAGGACGGCTACACAGTGGCCCCGTGGTCCACGGTCCCTCCCTCGCATCATGAGGACAAGATGAGTGTTGCCAACCATCCCCTTCCCAGGACAAAGGTCAGCGCGCTCACGCACGTGCTGGCTCTGCCTGGGATCCTCCCTGCGCTGCTGGGAGGCGCTAATGAGAAGTGTCAGCCAGGCGCTTCAGGGGACCGCGCCGCCCTGAGCAATTTCTTAAAAGGAAAATTCCAACCTTCAGCGTCCTTTGAGCACACTGCAGAGGAACCACACGCAGCCCAAGCAGCTCCTGGGATTCCGAGGGGCTGCGGGTTCCAGAGAAAGCCTGATTTCCATCTGGCCCCCGACACGTCTCCTGCCTTCTTAAGGAGTCGTTCATCACGCCCCGCCGGAAGGTGAGGGGATCCTCGCTAACAAATTGCTGTCATTGTTATCCCTCCCCTGCCTCACACATGCATTTATGCATCTTCTGCCAGGCACCGCCCTCGCAGCAGCCATCGACAGTATCGATCCCGAGCCCCACACTGCACGCAGGCCTCTCAGCGCCCCCCACCCCGTCAGCCCTGCTGGATCAGTGCTGCTTGCCCGTCCTCTGGGCAGGGCCCCACTGTCCCTGCCCGGCCATGAGGCCAGCCCCTGGCGTGACTCTCAGTGGTCACTACTGGGTGGACCTCTGCGCAGCATGGGTCAGTGTGTGACAAAGGAAGGAGGGAGGGAGGAGGGGAAGGAGGAAAGGAAAGAAAAGACAAGAAGGAGGAAAGGAGGGGAGGAGGAAGTGACCCAGAGGGAAGGGAGGGAGGCCCGAGCCCTGCCAGGGCTTCCTGTCGCACTGTGCGGCCACACGTGGTCCACACCACGTGTGTCTTCTGCCCAGGGCGCTGCTGTCACAGAAAGCGCAGGAGGCAGATTTACATGAAACTTCCTGAATTGCTTTCTTTCCTACTTTATGAAATACCTCTCTAAATGTCTACATATAGCTCTCTTGAGGGACGGAGGGAGAAAAATAGCAATTAAAGTCTTGTCATCCGACTTGTTCAGGCCGTTAAGTTGTTCAATCTTGCATAAAAAATCGGCGTGTGCACTTGACGTGGGAGCGGAGCACCTGGCGGGCTGTAAATGTAAATCAGCGCGTAACGATATGCGCCACCTCTGTGGCTGCCGACGCCCGGCTTTGCACTCCTGCGCCAGCTGCTTCTGACTGGGTCTCAGATAACACGCCCCAGCAAAGGGCACCGGTCCACGCAGCCTTCAGCGGAGGCCTGGCCTGAGCCCTGTCCCTCCCCAGCCGCCGGTGCCAGAATCACAGGTGGGGCTAGCTCGGGCTGCGCGTCCGGATCCCTGCCTGCCAGGGAGCCCTGGGTCCCAGGAGAATGAGGTGGGGAGGAAGCTTGGGGCCCAGGGCTGGCCTGCGGGGAGCCAATGCAGGGTACCTGTCCCTGTCCCTGCCCGGCCAGGCGGGAGGCAGGAACTTGGGGGCACGGGTCCCCTGTGCCTGCCGCCTACTCGGGTCCCCGATTACGTGTCGTGGGAGAAAGATTGCTCTACCTGTGGAGATTCATTTCCCTCTGCGAGAGGGTCATTGGCTTTGACGTGTGTGGTATAGTTCAGTTATTTATCATAACGCTGGAGAAGCTGGGGAAAGTGCCAGACTGTGTTTAACGGCAGCCTCCACGCAGGGTGACAGGTGGGGGCGGCAGGGATGCCAAGCTCCTGCCACCTAGCAGTAGCCTCTTGTCCAGTGCCCTGGGAGGAGTGGATAGATGCAGCCCCCAGCCAGGATGTGATTCTCCAGGGGCAGATTGGCTCACCACAGCCCACGGGAAGCAGTGGGGTCCCCAGTCCAGCCTGCTCCTCTGCCAGCATCAACCCCAGGGAGCTAGTGGCTGGGCGTGAGGCACCCGTAACACAGTGACCACTGCGGGGCTCCCGCTGTATCTCAGCCCCAGGGCCCCAGTACCCGTGGATGCAGGCCAGGTGCTGAGGCCATACTGTGACGACTTCCTGGAACCATGGAGGCAGAGAGCCTGGGAGCTGCCCTGCTTGGGAAGGCTGTGTGGCTGCAGGTGGAGGGAAGGCTGTGGCCCAGCTCCAGAGCAGCCCCAGCCTCCCCTGTGCTGTCCTCTGTCCTGTCCTGCCCAATACCCGCAGTGCCAGGCCGGGGCTCCCCCCACCCAGGGGCCGAGCCAGCTGCCCCTCCCTAAGCCTCTTCCTTGCTGACACCTGCTGTGGCCTCTGGGCCACACTCTGCCTCCCAGGGGCCGCCTGATGGCGCTGGGCAGGAGGTTGGGCAGATAGCAGATGTGGGGGACCCCAGCAAGCCACCACCCTGGGTGATGGGGACCCACTGCCTTAGCACAGGGCAGGCAGAGGTGTTCTGTGTCCCACACCGTGGCCTGCCCGCCCCACACAAGCTGAGACAACGTCGCGGCAACGGTGATTTGGAGTCTTCCAAGTCGTTGGCCATGGTGGCCCCTGGCCCTCAGTGCCCCCGTGTGCTTTGATTTACAGCACGGCATGCAGAGGTCGGTCCCTGCCCCACCGCTGGCCCGGCTGGGGGTTCTGCATGGCTCTCAGCGCCTCAGCCCCGCATTTATTTACACCACTGGAGTGTGAATTCTATGAATAAATTTTATTATCGCGGAGCTTCGGGTGACAAAAACATGAAAGCTGTTGGCGTCGTGAGGCACCCCCGCCCATCCCACCAGGCCATGGGAGGGGCCTCCTGGGAACCTCATTTAGATTTTAATTAAACTGACTTTCCCCAAACAATATGCAGTAAATTAGTGCCAAGCAGGGCTGGCAGCATCCAGGCACCAGGCAGCGCCAGGCTGTCAGGAACCCGGGCTCTCACTCGAGCCCCAGTGCCTGGCTCCTCTGAGCTGGGTCCTTGTGCCCAGCTGAAGCTGCCGGAGGCTCCCTGTCTTCTCAGGACCCCCTCGGCAGTGTCAGCCCTGCTGTGCAAGGGGAAACTGAGGCCCAGCTAGGGCTGGACCTGGTCCTGGGGGCACCATGTCCCTCCACCCCTAGCCTTGTGAAGAGGCAGCCTGTCTGGAGAACGTGGCTCGTTCAGCGGAACATGGCCGGATCCAGCTGTCCTCACTCCTCTTGGTCACTTCCATCACTGGGAGCAAACACCTGACTCCCACAGCACTGCACCCCACTATCCGACCCCTCCACACCTGGGGTCCACAGAACACTTCCTGGCCCCTGCCATGGCCAACAGGCTCTGTGCTGCTTGCAGCGTCAGGCTTGAGTCTGTCCACCCACGGGGCCTGTGGCATCTTCCTGTGGAGAAGTCGCTACCCCAGGCTTGGGCAGAGGAGGCGGATGGGCTTCCCAGGGGGACTAAGGAATCATACAGCTGTGGATTCTGACAGCTTGGGGGTGACCTCGAGCCTGGTGGGGGGAGCCTGGGGCTGGTCACTGAGTCAGGTTGGGCTTGGACTGCTGTTGCCTCCTGGAACCTGGATCCTAGCCTGGTTTCTGAGGTCCTGAAGGCCTGGCTCCCAGGAGGCCAGGTCAGGCAGGATTTCCCACTTCCCGACTAGTGGATCCCACGCAGCTCACTCCCCAGGTAGGGGCCCGGCAGGGAGGGACCTCCAAGGACCTGGTGGAGGGGCCCATTGAGCCCAGGACACCACCTGGAGAAGCCAAAGCCCAGCTCCAGGTGACTTTGAGACAGGGCAGCCACAGTGCCCATGTTTGCACGGTGAGCAATCGTCCCCGTCCATCTGAAACATCTGTCCCAGCATCTGGCTGCCCCTGCCACTGCGCGGCAGTAACATTTCACAGCGGTTTTGCTTTCGAGGCGTCACGGCCCGCTGGTTTTATGGAACTGCTCTCAAATCCCCCCCCCCGCAGGGTGAGGACAGCTGTCTCACACACACCAGGAAGACCGGCAGGGCCCGGGGTTAGTGGGGGAGCTGCCTGCTGGCTGAGCCTCGTGTCCGTCCACTCTGGGACAGGGCCTAAGTAGCCCCTGTGTGGGCCGTAGACAGGTGGGAGCCCCTGCCACCCAGTCTGGAGCAGGAAGTCTTACCAGTGTGAGATGGTGGGGTAC
Organism: Dolichotis patagonum; assembly: GCA_004027295.1. Taxonomy (NCBI): domain Eukaryota; kingdom Metazoa; phylum Chordata; class Mammalia; order Rodentia; family Caviidae; genus Dolichotis; species Dolichotis patagonum. The sequence continues at coordinate 82,129 of PVJX010005349.1, forward strand.
CTGGCACCCTATTTAGAGCAGTGCCAGCTGGAAATTCTCAACAGCTGTGGGTTGGTGAGTGGGCTCATGTGGCTCCCTCTCCCACTGCCCCCTGGTGATCTGGTCAGTGGCCCACAGTAGCCCTGTGCCCCTGGGGGGCAGGAGCCTGGTAGGCATGAGGTGGCAGCTGCCCCTTCCTGGCCTGGGCTCCAGGTCAGGTGCTCTGAGAGACACAGAATGAAGGTGGCTGGCTTGTGCCCTCTGTCCCTGGTGGTGGGGACTTGGGCATGGGGGTAGATGCTGCCGCTGCTAGATAGGGGTACCTTCCATAGTGAGTCTCCGGGACCCCTGCCTGTGCCCTGCTTCCTGGGGCCTGGACAGGCCACAGCTCCTGAGGCAGCTTTGGGGCACGTGGAGGAGCCCAGCTCAGTGGGAGAGGGTGAAACAGCCCTGGGCCAGGCCAGGGGCCCAAGGTGGGTCCAGATAAGGCCTTGGTGCTGCTCTTGCCTCCAGCGTCCAGCTCCTGAGTGCCTCCTACCTCAGCTACCCACTGGGCAGAGGTCCCCAGGGTATTTGCCTGTGCCTTGGGAGTGGTCACTTTGGTGTCATGCCTGTGGCCCCAGGGCCTTGTGGGTAGTTGTCCCCATTTGACACAGGAAATGGGGGCTCAGACCAGGCCTCCTGCTGTGCAGCCTTGGATCTCAGCATGACCTCCGGGCTGCCAGGCTGCTGGGTGGCACAGATCCTCCAGAGCCACAGACGCACCCCTCCTGTACTTGTGAGCGTGTGAGTGTGCACACAAGCGTGGGTGTGAGCGTTTGCAAGTGTGTGTGTGTGAATGTGAGTGAGAGGCCGTGAGTTTGAGAGACTGTGGGTGTGAGTGGCTGTGAGTATGAGCAACCGTGGGGGTGGCAGGGCCTTCAGAGGCAGCCGCAGGACCCTGGTACGTGGGCACAGGACTCTCTTTGCAGCCCTCAGCCTCAGTGGCCTCTGAGCTCCCCAGCGCTGCTGGTGACTCCCACAGGCTGAGCCCGTCCCCCACTGGCCTGCTGGTGCCCTCCATCTCCAGGCTGGTTTGGGGGTTCAGTGTGGCCTGGCCTGTGACGGGCCATTTGTCCGCAGGCACCTGGACACACCCGGAGCTGTCTGTCAGGATTGATTTCTTTCTGTGGGTTTTGTTACAGCAGACAAAAAGAAAGAAACACACAAAAATAAAATTGATCAGACCCAAAGTGCCTGTTGCTTGCAAAGGTGGCGGTCTTCCAAAGTCTCCTGTGCTCTCCCCTCCAGGCCGATGAGGATACGGGATCCCAGCTGCCAGGGAGCCTCACAGAGCGCCCATTGATGTGGAGACCCACAGGACAGCAGGGGTCTCCAGGGCCACCCCGACATGGCACGACCCTGCACTGTAGACGGCGCTCGGGAGGAAGAGCAGAGGGAGCAGAGGCAGGTCGGGGAGGAGCAGGAGGAGAAGGAAGGGGACACTGGGAGAAACAAGGAACAGAGCAAGACAGACGGGAGACCTGGAGAGCTGCCGTGCAGGGGGCAACCTTAGGGGCCAGGCTGACTGGGGGAGCACAGCGCAGGGGGGAGTCAGAGGCAAGCAGGAGCCACAGCACAGGGCGAGGGGCAGCACTCAGCCCAGACTGGACAGACAAGGGCACGGTCGGGGACACGGTTCTGGACACAGTAAGGGACATGGTCAGGGACATGGTTGAGGATGTGGTTGGGGACGTGGCCAGGTACGTGGTCAGGCCCACGATTAGGGCCTCATCAAGGCCACGGTCAAGGACACTGTCAGGCTCAGGAAGGAGAGAAAGTGAACAGAAAAGACAAAGCACTAACAGGGACGGAAGAGCAAGGTCAGGAAAGAGAAGCAGAAAAGGAAATGGCATGGGCACACAGAGGCCTCCCAGGCGGTGTCCGAGTGGAGGGCGGCTGACAGCAGCTGTCCTGCCTCCGGGCGGGGAGATCAGGCTCCACCCCTGGCCTTGTTGTCACTGGGGTGGGGACTCTAAGGTGTGCCCTGGCAGGACCTGGCTTCTGGTCCCCACACACGCAGCCCCTCACCTGGCACGGAGAGCGGGGGTCAAGCCTTCGGGGAGGAGGCCGCTCTAGAGACACTCGTGCAGCCCCGCGCCCCTGCCTCCCGGTCCTGCTGAGCCATCCCACAACCACAAGGGGTGGGAGGCAGGGAGGGGTCTGTGCAGGACCTAGACCCCTGTGTTTACCGCCCCACTTCCCGCCTTGGGGTGCAAGGCCCTCTACCCCTCCCACCAGCTTCTGTTATGTGCTTGTCTTGTAGCCACAATATATGCAACCACCAAATGTTCCATTTAACTTTTTTTTGGTATAGGAACTTGAACTCAGGACTTCAGGCTTGTCAGACAGGCCTTGTGCCTGTGAGCTGTATTCCCAGCCCCTGGATTAACTTCTGACTCTGAAATCCCTTCATCTCAAGACATAATACCTACAAAAGTTCTGCTTCATTTGACACCAGCCCAATCCATTTTAAACTAGAATATAAACCCTCCCCTGGCCCCCCTCAGGGCCCAGAACTTGGAGTGGGTACCTCCCTTGGCTCAGCTGCCTGATAAAGAGCTCGATTTTCTCCACCTCTTTGAGGGCCTGATTGGTTTCTTGTGCCACCAGAGGTTTGTGATTCCTACAACAGGGGGAGATGGCAGGCTGTCCAAAGCACTCCTCATGGGATCCACCATCCTGGGAACCTGGCCTGGCCCAGAGTGGCCTGTGGCAAAGGTGAACCCCAAGGCAGCATCCCCTAGTGTGCCCTGCAGGACACCCCATGGCCACCCCTTGATGAGTGTGGTGACGTCCTGGTTGGGCTGGGTTGGATGCCACACCCAACACTCACAGGAGCTGAGCAGCCCAGCCCTGCGTCTCTCCAGAGCAGAGCCCAAGCACCTGGCCTGAAAGGACAGAGGAAGCCATGTCCCAGCACCCAGGACCTGACTGGCCTGCCGGAGAGTTTGTGTTGAAACCCAGCAGCCGCAGTCCAGGGGACCCTGTCAAACACAGACAGGACAAAGGAGACACACACTTGCCGGGCTGTGGCTGTGACCCTAACTCCCCTGTCCCGCCAACCTGGGCCCCAGCCAGCGGCCTCTCGCTTGTCTCTAGGCAACAGAGGAGCGCGTGGCCTCCCCTCGTGTGCCCAGGGTCACATGTGTGTGTCCCGTGTTGTCAGAGAGTGGGCTCCTTATCCAAGTCAGAGCTGGGGGTAATCAGCTCTGACGACCTTGAGACACCGTGTGGGTGGCTGGGGGGGGGGGCTTTGACGGGAGAGGCTGCAGCTCAAGAGTGTCACCATCCACCTAAATGTCACTCATGGCACAGACACAAATAGGCTGCTGAGCCCTGCAAGGACCCAGGAAGTACGTGGCTCACAGAGCGGCTCAGTCATGAAGAGGGCCAGATACGCTAAAAACCGTCCCACTGCAGGCCACACACATGGGCACATCGACAGTGACAACAAGGTCAATGACCTGGGGGCCCTTACGGGGTGCTCACAGTGGCTCCGTGAAGACGAGTTGCACTCCTGTTAGAGAGCAAGAGAGCAGGTGGGGTGGGAAGGTGGACACATGTCCACAGCCGGATGCCGCCTCCGCCCAGGACCCAAAGCTATGGGTCTGGCGAGGGTGCCTCAGGGACAGAGCCATAGGCAGGCAGCGCAAGCGAACCTGGTGATGCCATCCTGCAGGGTGAGGTCACCGCAGGGTGGGCTTCATGGTGGGGACTGCTGCCACGAAGGGTGCTGCAGCGTTGAGGCCCGCTTCTGCACAGCCCAGGGAGCCCGGCCGATCAGGCATCCTAGCAGTGAGTGACCCCAGTGCTCGGTTCTGAGGCACCCTGCAGAGGAGAAAGGAAGAGGGGACTGGTATCAGCCTGGGGCCGCCAAGGAATCCCGAGGACTGTGAGATGCTCCGGTGGCTCGCTTCGGTTCTGTTTCTCCTGCAGATGCAGAAGGCCCTGGGGAGTGACGCTCTGAGGGTTGGATCGCAGGCACAGCGGCTGCAGGGCCCCAGCGCAGCCGGTCCCACCCAGTAACGAGGTCCAGTCACACTCGTGGGCCAGAGGTGCTCTCACTGGCACAGTTTACAGCAAAG